>APFE030703932.1:9267-27832 GCA_000404065.3 Pinus taeda | reverse complement strand
TCACAATATATGTAGAATAATTTCTTCTCAGCACACTTATGACCTTTAGTGTATTTTCTATCACAACTGTAACAAAGCCCTTTTTCTCTTTTTTCTTCCAATGGTTGTGGTGTCAACCTTGTAGGTTGTGGAAGGCTAGAGGAAACAAAACTTCCATATTTATAGTTGTGAGTGGTAGGCTTCCTGGTTGCCATAATTTTGCTTTCTATTTTTCTTGCTAACCTGAATGCCTTCTCCAATTAATCAAGTTCTCAAAGGCAAACCTCATGTTGGATATTATCCTTTAAAGTCCCTATGAACACATAAATCCTATGCTCCTCTAGAATATCTTTTACCCTTATGTTCAATTTTTGGAAGTCCTCAATGTGTTCCATCATTGATCCCTTTTGTTTGAGATTTATCAATTGGCTAAAAAAGGTGTTGCTTTTTGTATTCTCATAATGTGCTATCATTTCTTCTGTAAAAATTGCCCAAGTGACAATTTGTTTACGAGATCAAAGCTATCGATACCATGCAAAATGATTTGGTTCCAAATATAAAGTTTCAATACGTACCTTTTGTGTGTTTTCACATTATGGAGATCGAAAAATTGCTTCATTTATAGTATCCATGTTTCGGGATCCTTGCCATCAAACTTCCTCATATCAATTTTTAGAACATGGTGGGTCTTCAATCCAACATTAGAGTCTATGAAATCATGATTACATTTATTTTGTTCTCATCATGAGTTTCCTTTACTACCCTTTCACCATTAGTGACCATTTCTTGTAGCAACTTATTCAAATTTACTTCAATTCTTCCATCTTATCATCCATGCCATTCGTCTTAGCATCCATGCCGTTCATCTTAGCTTCCATGCCATCCATCTTAGCTTCCACTACATCCATCTTAGCTTCCATGCCATTCATATTAGCTTCCACACCATTCAACTTAGCTTCATTTAACTTTAGTGAGAGTGAAATTTGTTGTACTTGGTCTTGTAATTTTGATATATCATGTTGCATTTCTTCCTCTTCTTCACAAGTCATGTTACATCTTTCAGGTTACTTACTAGGTGTTTCCATTTTATTTCTTTGGGGCATTAATTAATGCTAATAATTCATCACTATTACCTTTGAATTCCTTCAAACTAATTTTTAAAACCAATCTTATGCAAAATTTTAAAAAAACTACACACCTTTTTTTTCACTTTGTAAGAGCTCGATATTGAATCTGTTGTATCTATGTAACTGTGAATCTTGAATATCTAAAATCTTGTCTTGTGATAGCCTTATGAGTCCTCTTTCTAACCACACAAGTCTGATCAATATTGGATTCTCCAAGGAAGAGTTATGCCAAATCTCCCACGGTGACCTGACTATAAACTAGTTCAGTAGAGCGAACTTGTACGACGTGCCACGTGTCATTATTTCGACCTTAGTACCTGAAACTGATACACATAAAACTACAGGCCATCCTCTTTCTAAAAATTCTTATGAAATTTCAATATTATACTCAAAACAAAATTTATGACGATTTCCCCAGGTCACCTATTTGGAAGGTAACTTGGGAGTTTGCCAACACCCTAACTTCCTCAGATCATATCTCTAAAACATGTAGTGAGACAAGCTTTGAAATTCGGTCCTGAAGTTTAGAATGATTTTGGCTTAAATGGGTTTTTTTGTAGCTTCTGAAACGTCGCATAAAAAAATTATAGCGAAAATGCCACGATGACCTATTTGGAGCAGCGAAACCCTAGAATCCAAAGCTCTGATACCAAATGTTAGGAAACCAACTCACAAAAATATAGAAAAGATAGATCACTGCCTTATAATTCAGCCTCTTCGAGGGGGAAACCTCCTTTACATTACACAAATGAACAATTATTGGATGATACAAATGACTAAACCTCCCTTCTATATATAGGAGTCTAAGGGGTCACAATATAATCAAGCCGACATAACAGTAATAACATAAGGGCACAAAAATAACAATAGTGGGTTTCTATGGGTGACGTAGGAGGTTAATTATTTTAGAACTTATTAACAATCAGTCTCGCGTTTATCTTTTCCCTTTATGTTTAGGCCTTCCGCTGCGCCACTCTGATTCCCTCTTATAAGCCAAACAAGTGATATTCGCCGATCAAAAGAGCAGCTTGGTAGTATTGTACCGTAGATCACAAACATTTGATCTAATGGTCCACAACTTATCGCAATCGCAAATCGAAATGGAAAGTACATAGGGCCCGATGCATCCACATGAAACATTATGATGTGATTTAATCAATGATCGTGTTGGGTATCACATATCACACTTCCCTAAAGCTCGAGGCCCATTCACATGTCAATGAAATATTTGCGATGCGATGGATTGCAATCGCACATCACATTTTGTTAAGTCCTAAGGTCCATCCCCTTGCAAACAAATATTGCGATGCGATGCAGGAGAATCCAACGATTGGCATGATATCGCACCGTTGTTTGGACTTTAGATCGATGATTGGGATTTAATGCGGGCTTCCACCACTGTTTTTAACTAAGGACTATAGTTAACCTTTGAACACTGAGATTTATGACTTAAAGCATAAAACAAAGAAGAATTCTTGATTTCGTTTAGAATGTAAATAAAAAGAGGCAAAACAAGAGTTTCCATAGAATCGATATATAATCGCACACAGCATCAATTATTCATTACAATAATGGCTATAGAGTCTTGTCCCTCTGGCTCGATTACAGCAATTTAAAAGACCCTTGTTTTAATCTTGAAATCTTCTCTATAACTCCACTCTCGCTTCGCTCAATCCTGTATCATCTCTCCAAATCCCTTTCCATTACAATTTCTTTCATTATATGAGTTGGATCCCTATTCTACCTCTATTAACAACTAAATATTTTATTTTAATTATTCTAACAGCTCAATCTATATTTTCAAGCTCCATTACACACCTATGCTAACAGCGTATCCCTTAATCTAAAATAAGACAATTTCCTAACTATTACAATAATGAAATACAAATCATTTTCTTGAGAGATCCAACCCTCTCGGTTAAACTGAATTTTGACCACTCAGGTGAGTGAAATTCAATTAATTTAGCCACAGCATGTGAACAAACCTTCACATTGCTGGATAAGTCCAGATTCTCTTACATCAGACTCCCGGGGAAGAAAATAATCATCCCTCAGATTTTCAGGGCCTAATCCATACTTCTGCAACTCTGATGTTGTCAACCAGCTAGCATCCTCCATTGGTTGTCCTTCCCATTTGACTAAATATTGAAAATAAACTTTTCCTCTGGTTCTTTTGGATACTCTTTTCTCCAAAACAACTTCCACTTCTTTCTTAATTGTCTTTGGCATTTGTTCTTCCCAGTTCAAAGTTTGAATTTCATCTCTTGTAGTTTCCTCCTATAGCTCTATCTTTGTCTCTTTGTATGGATTAATATCTACAATATTGAAGATAGGTGATATTCCAATCCCTTATGGCAATTCAATTTCATAAGCATTAGCTGAAAACTTTCTTACCATTCTACATGGTCCTATCTTTTTCATTTTTAGTTTATTGTAATTCTTAGCAGGAAATATTTATTTTCTCAAATACACCATCACTAAATCTCGCACTTGGAATTCTTTCTCTCTTCTTTTCATATATGCTCTCTGTTTATATTTTCCACAGCTTTTCTGCAATCATCCTTTGACATCTTCTTGTAGTCTCTGCATCTTCTCTGCAAACTCTTTAGCTTTTTCGCTTCTTGCCTCCTGTTTACCCAAATTTTTGAGCTCATACACACCTCTTGGATTCATCCCAAAAACAATATGAAATGGACTCATTCAAGAACTTTGGTTTGGAGTGTCATTGTAAACAAACACAGCCTAATGTAGTGCTAAATCCCACTGCTTAGGATTTTGATACAATAAACTTCTCAATTTGTTTCCCAAGCTCCTGTTTACTACTTCGGTCCGTCCATATCTTTGAGGATCGTATGTTGAATTGAAACTAAGGTTAGCTCCTAGTTTCCTCCAAAGAGTTCTCCAGAAATGCCCTACAAACTTTGTATCCTATCAAACATAATACTTATAGGCAATCCATGTAATCTTACAATTTCTGAAAAGAATAGATTAGCTATATATGTTGCATTACTAGTCTTCTTACAAGCAATGAAATGTGCCATTTTGGAAAACCTATCTACCACAACATAAATGGAATCATTCCCTATTTGGGTTTTAGTTAATCCCAATGCAAAATCCATGCTAACTGCATCCCATGGTCGGTCTGGTATTGGAAATGGTTGGTACAACCCTGTATTCTAGCTTCTCCCTTTAGCATGCTGACATATCCTTTACTTCTCAACAAATCTCTTAACATTAGTTTGCATTTTTGGACAATAATAAAAAGCATTTACCTTAGCAAAGGTTTTGTCTTGTCCAAAGTGACCAGATAATCCTCCACTATGTTTCTCTTTTATTATGTTTTCCCTCATGGAACATTTGGGAATGCACAACTTGTTGCCTTTAAACAATAAACCTCCTTGGATAAGATAATCTAGCCACTAACTTCTGTTATGGACTATTGGATTTTGTACTGTTGTATAAATATCTTTGAAATTTGCATCATCTTTGTACATTTCAACCATTTCTTCAAATCCTACAACACCAACTTTTAATTCTTGCACAATGAAATTTACCTTGCTTAACGAATTAGCAACTTTGTTCAACTTACCACTTGTATGCTTTATCACAAAAGTAAAGCTCTATAAAAACTCTACCCACTTGGCATGTTTCTGGTTAAATTTCGGTTTGTTCTTTATGAACTGTAATGCATGGTTGTCATAATACAGTATAAACTCCTTTGGCAGCAAATAATGTCTCCATTTTTTAAGGCTTGTACAATAGCATAAAACTCTTTATCGTAAGAAGAATACGTCTTCTTCGCTTCATTTAATTGCTCACTGAAGTACTCTATTGGTCTCTGTTCCTTACTCAAAATTGCTCCAATTGCAACTCCACTGGCATTGGTTTCAACTTGAAATACTTTTCCAAAATCGGGTAAGGCTAAAATTGGTTTCTTTGTGATCTTCCTCTTCAACAACTTAAAATTCCTGTCTACTGCTTCTGTCCACTTGAATGGTTGATTAGTCTCCTTGATTGTTTCAAGAATTGGTGCACAAATTTGACTAAAACCTCTAATAAATTTCCTGCAAAACTTGCAAGACCATGAAAGCTTCATACCTCAAATATATTCCTAGGAATAGGCCAGTTCCAAATTGCTTGGACTTTCTCTAGATCCATTTTCAACCCTTCTTTAGAAACTACAAATCCCAAGTAAATTAATTCTTCTTTCATGAAACTACATTTCTTCATATTTATCAGTAGTTTCTCTTTCTATATAGTTCTTAAAACCAATTTAAGATGCTCTATATGTTCTTATTTACTTTTACTAAAAACGAGAATATTATCAAGATAAACAATAACAAACTTTCCTGCATATTCCTTCAAGACTTCATTCATCAATATCATAAATTTGCTAGGTGCATTACTGAGAACAAAAGGCATCACTAACCACTCATACAACCCACTGTTTGTTTTAAATGCAGTCTTCCATTCGTCTCTTTCTCTAATTCATATTTGACGAGATCCATTCTTCATATATATTTTACTAAAATACTTTGATCCACTCAGAGAATCCATCAAATCATCCATGCGTGGCAAAGGAAATGTATACCTGATAGTGATCTTGTTTATGGCTCTGGAATCTGTACACATTTGCCATTCACCTCCTTTCTTTGGAGTGAGTACTGTTGGTATAGCACGTGGACTAAGACTCTCTCTAATTAGTCCATTATCCATCAGTTCTTGCACTTATCTCCCAACTTTTGCATTCTCTTGAGGAGTTAATTTGTACACTGCTTTGTTTGGAAAACTTTCTCCTAGTATTAGATCAATATGATGACTAATACTCCTAATTGGTGGCAATGCATTTGGAAACTCATCCACAATAATATCAGCAAAATCATTTAACAGAGTTTTGATTTCTTTAGGTAAATCATCTAAGTTTGTGGAAGTTAAAACTACCTTAGGTATCCCTATGACAACAAAATGCATTTCTTCACCTTTTCCAACCTCTTGTAACAACTCCTTTCCACTCATCAGCATAACACTATTTCCAGGCAGTCCTTTGTCAGCGTCATCCTTCAATGGTAGCAGTGTATGTTTATTTCCATCATTCTCTAGAGTATAAGTGTTTTTCCTCCCATAGTGAATAGCTTTCCGATCAAACTGCCACGGTC
This sequence comes from Pinus taeda, assembly GCA_000404065.3. NCBI lineage: Eukaryota > Viridiplantae > Streptophyta > Pinopsida > Pinales > Pinaceae > Pinus > Pinus taeda. The sequence goes on along the minus strand of APFE030703932.1, from coordinate 21,570 downwards.
TTCCCAACAATACATGGCACACATCCATTGACATTACATGACATAATATCACATCCTTATACGTACCAATTTGTATCTCTACCTTGCATTGTTTTGTCACAATAATTTGATGTCCTTTCTGCAACCATGACACTTTGTAAGGAGTAGGGTGTACTGTCTTTGCTAATCCTAGCTTGTCCACCATCTCTGTAGAAACAAGGCTATCAGTGCTTCCACTATCAATTATCACTTTACAACATTTACCTTTGGATTTGCATGTAGTTCTGAATAAACTCTTCCTTTGCGCTAGTTCTTTAGTCTCTTTCTCTACCTTAAGCAATGCCCTTTTCAGCAACAGGGATTCTCCTACATGAGGGGATTCTTCCTTTTCTATGATTTGATTTGTTTCTTGCTTTGCCTCAGCCACATTCACATTCCTCTGACTTGCCATGTTATTATGAGGACAATCCCATGATCCATGTCCCCATTCTCGACATATGTAACACCGAATATCTCTTCCTCAACATCTCCCTATGGGTGCAAATCTCCCTCTATTAAAATCTCCCCTCTGTGGTGCTCTACTACTTGAACTGCCTGCTTCATGCTGATGTTGTTGTCCCCTTGGTCTGGTAGTTCCTCTACCTCTTACTGATCTTCTTCCTCTATTCCTCTGATTTTGTTTTCTCAACATCTTCTCTTCTGCCTTCAAACCTGCTTGATATGCATCCTCAATGGTCTTTAGACTCGGTGTTAAATTGGCAACTAGGGAAAAACTCCATGTGGGTCAGCTTATTTATGGCAGCTGATATTTTTATTGAATCCCTCTCATCAAGAGGTGTAGGATTGATCTAAACATCATCCGATTCCGATAAGTATTTATGGAGATATGAATTTATTTTGATTATGGATTTATTATCTAGCTGACCAACAACTTATGTTGGCTCAAGAAGCCCAAACTTCATGTCTATTCAAACTATACGTTTTGGTATAAATAGAAGAGAATTTGAAGTCATTTTGACACTCTTCATGTGATCTCTTCTCCACGTCTAGGTTTTTGGAGAAGGAGAAAACGCTAAGAGTATTTGCTATGATGCCCTAGCCGGAGTAGCATAATGATCTAGATCTAAACACTGATATGGAAGAAACCCTAGAGGCTGTCACTAAATATGCAGCAATAGGAAGGCTGAAGATCTCATAACACAGTCCAAGAAGAAACCTACGTTGCCTTACAGATCTGGTAGCATAGAACAACAGGCAATGTGTAATCTGGGCAGCCATGGCATTATGGTGAAACGCAGTTATGGTGAACACAGTGGAATTATGATGAAACACAATCATGGTGAACGTTGTGGCATTATGGTGAAATGCAGTCCTGACAATGTCTAGATTGAAGCAGCAGTCAACATGATGAAAATTCCACAGATAGTGTAAGCTTATTCATGGTGAGACCTATACGCTGTGCATGGAATCATATGTATGCAAATGTCTTTCATATATTAAAATTTATTCATGTTATATATCTATAAGTTATTCACGTTCATTTATGCACAATCATATCAATATGGAACCATGGTATATGAAACCATGTATATATATGCAATATGGAACCACGCTATATGCACTCCATACAATGCACAACACTACCATGCAATCCATACAACGCATTATGTATATACGCTAGAAATATATATGTTGGGCATTCATATAATATACCACGCAATCATACACAATCATGGGATCATACACAATATGGAACACAGTCATCTAGACACAGTCATATATACGCTTCATCGTGTCAGGTATATATAATCTGCTTCCGTCATAACTATTGTCTAGCATGGTTATGAAGAACATTGAGACAGTGATAATCAAATAATGGGACTGCGTGGAGGATAGCCTAGCTGCTTTGCTAAGCTGTAAGTCATAGCAAGCAGCTAAGGCTAATATATAGAAGGATAGTAAGGGTAGCATGATATATGAGCATTGGACAACAGAATGATGTAAGAGATCATGAGTAGCATGGACAGCATGATGATAATCATGATTAATACAGCATGGTGCCATATGTAGTATTGCAGCAAATGGACGAGATGCAACATGATGATAGGTGAAGGAGTCACCTTAGAGAATCAGTTGAAGTAGAATGTCTTCAACTAATCTCATCATTATATGAAATGATCTATGCTAGATCTAGATAAGTAAAAGTGTTGACTTATGTTGTAAATGTACTATCTCTCTCTCTATTTCTCTCCTGAACTTTGAAGAACATAAAAGAACAATTGATTAAGGGTTTCCCCACACATTGTGGGGTTTTTCCCTGGCTAGTGCCACATCTTGTGTCCTCTTGTTTTGGCTTGCTTTTGTAGTTTATCTCAATGCTCATGTGATTGCTAACTGTGAAAATTTAAATAAATTGCTCTAGCATAGAACATACCCAAAATTAACATGGTACCGAAGCTGAGGTGAAGAAAATCCCCAAGAAAGAGTGAAAGAGCAATCACCAAAGACAGTTGGGAAAGGAAAAAAGGATCAATGGGTTCCTCATCCCTCTTCAAATTCACCGAGGGTGAAGTTAAATCAGAGCATATTATCAAAATGGTGTAGTAGAAGTTTCTGACGACCCATCCAAAGATCACTTCATTAGGAAGTTCGGATCTAAGGGTAGAAGGAAAGGCGGATGCCTTGGTTGCAATAAGTTTGGCCATCATGCGAAGGAGTGTCCAAAGGACAAGGACACATCTCTTGATGAATATAATAATCATTCCAGGAACATCTTCAATGATTAAAGGAATGATAATTAATGTAAGTCATCAAGAAAATGGTCAAATCTTCAAAGAAAGCAAGGAACCCCAGAATCTCTTTTAAGTACTTGATCACAAGAAGAACCTGGTGTCCATCTCGGAAATGGAAGTCAAAGGTTTCAGGGAGGCACTCATCGATGGAAAGGTATGTGTTTGAAAATAATTTTTTCAAAGATGCTTTTGAGTTCAGGGTTGTGTTAAGTTATAGGAAGTCCACTAGGGACCATGTCCATTAGCACTAAAGGTTTGTAAGTCAGATGGTGATAGGAAAGCCTAAATTCAAAAAGAGCATGAAAGTACATGTTTGAGATGTACCGAAGGAAAATCTTACAAGGGAACCATTCCCCTCATGTAGCAGGTCCACAGGTTTGAAAAAATCCGTGAAGTTTGAGATTCATGAACAGGAATCTCATGTATACAGGTGGAAGAAAGCCCTCTATGGCTTGAAGCAAAACACCCCGGACATAGTATGAGAGGACCGATAGCTATTTGATGAAGCTAAGATTCACTAAGCATTGAAACCAATCCAAACCATTATCCGAAGGTTGTGGATGATAGACCTCTCATATCGGCACCTTATGCAGACAAACTATTTCTGCCAGGTGCAGACCCTGTCATCTGCAAAAGTAAGAGGGAGTTGGATTTCGGACATATGTTTTGCAGTTAGCATGGGGAGCTCATATTTGGTTGAGCCTCACTGGATTGGTGCCAAGAATATTCTAAGATGTCTTCAAGTCACAATCTCACATGGATTGAGATACACTGCCAGAAATATGAAACTGTATGATTATTCGAATGTTGTCTAGGTAGGCAGTGTGGAGGATCACTAAAGCACTTTTCAGTGCTAGTTCTCTTTGGATTCTGTTTCGATAACATGGATGAGAAGGAAGCAGAAGTCGGTTGTTATAAGTACCACCGAGACCAGATATATAACTATGAGTATGGCCTCGTATGAATTTTCTTGGTTGTGGAAACTCTTCAGAGAGTACACATGATGAATACCACTATGATTCTTTGTGACAACCAAAGGTGGGATTCAATTATTGAGGAATCTCGTATTCAATGATTGCTCCAGCAGATAGACATTAGATACTACCTTATCTGGGATATGGTAAGTTGATGAGCAAGGAAACTTTATCATATTGAGATGATGTACAAGTCACTAAAGCCCCGGGAGAAAGATCAAATCTGTGATTTTCCCAAACGACTTGAAACCATTGTACAAGGATCCTGCATGTTGCATACATTGAGCTTTGGGAGACCTGGGGGCTTGCAGTTGATACTGGAGCAACATACAGCCACAGGGTGGCTCACCCTCCCCTAATGATGCACACTGGAACAAGATGATTCACTCTCTTGTGGGACAAGATTATTCGCTCTCTTATGGGACAGGATGATTCGCTCTCCTATGTAGCAGGATGATTATTTCTCCTGTGAGGTCTGGATCATGTGTTCTCCATGACAAAATTGTAGCAGGATGATTAGTTCTCCTGTGAGGACAGGATTGATTAAGTTCTCATGTCGAGGCATCCTAACCATGAAGTCAGGGACTCATGGGAAGTACCCCTCATCTAATCAATGAGCAGGTAAATGAAGATAGGTACCATAGTAGTACCGATGGACGCATCGATGTATCTATCGTACTCCCTACGCTAAGATGACCTTCATTGATCTGGGATCAATGACACTGAACTGGGACCAGCTGTAGGAGTTGTACCTACTATGATGTTGACTTCGAGTCGGTTGAGACTGGTTTGGGACCAGTGGTACATACTCTAAGACTGACCTCGGGTTAGTGCGGCACTGGTTTGGGACTAGTGAGAGTTATACATACTATGATGCTGACTTCGGGTCGGTTGAGATTGGTCTGGGACTAGTGGTACACTCTTTGAGACTGCGATACCGGCCTAGGACCAGTGGTAGGAGTGGTACCCACTATGACGTTGACTTTGGGTTGGTTGAGACTGGTCTAGGACTAGTGGTATACACTTTGAGACTGACTTTGGGTCAGTGGAGAATGGTATGAGACATTCTTGATCAATTCTTCTTCTTCATAGTTGAGTATAGCAGAGCCAGGAGAGCTGAGTAGAGCAGAGCAAGAGCTAGCAAAGCTGAGCTAAGCAGAGTAGAGCTAGCAGAGCCAGCAAAGCTGAGTAGAGTAGAGTAAGAGCTGAGTGAAGCTAGTTGAGTTGAGCAGAGCTAGCAGAGCCAGCAGAGCTGAACAAAGCTGAGCAAAGCTAGCAGAGTCAACAGAGCTGAACAGAGCTGAGCAGAGCTAGAAGATCCAGAAAAGCTGAGAAGAGCAAAGTAGAGCTGGGCAGAGCTGATCAGAGCTAGGCAGAGCAGTGCAGGGAACTGATGGCAGAGATAATACAGTTGAACTTATGGATCAGTGGATGGAGTTCTCCCTAGTTGAGAGGGAGTGTTAAATTGGAAACTAGGGCCAAACTCTATGTGGGTCAGCTTATTTATGGCAGCTGATATTTTTATTGAATCCCTCTCATCGAGAGGTGTAGGATTGATCTAAATATCATCCAATTCTGATAAGTATTTATGGATATATGAATTTATTTTGATTATGGAATTATTATCTAACTGACCAACACCTTAAGTAGGCTCAAGAAGCCCAAACATCATGCCTATTCAACCTATACATTTTGGTATAAATAGAAGAGGATTTGAAGTCATTTTAACACTCTTCATGTGATCTCTTCTCCACGTCTGGGTTTTTAGAGAAGGAGAAACCACTAAGAGTATTTGCTATGATGCCCTAGCCGCAATAGCATAATGATCTAGATCTAAACAGTGATATGGAAAAAACCCTAGAAGCTGTCACTAAATACACAGCAACAGGAAGGCTGAAGATCTTATAATGCAGTCCAAGAAGAAACCTATGTTGCCTTACAGATCTGGCAGCCTAGAACATCAGGCAATGTGTAATTTGGGCAGCCATGGCATTATGGTGAAACACAATTATGGTGAACGCAATGGCATTATGGTGAAACGCAGTCATGGTGAACGTTGTGGCATTATGGTGAAACGCAATCCTGGAAATGTCTAGATTGAAGTAGCAGTCAACGTGATGAAAATGTCGCAGATAGCGTAGGCCTGTTCATGGTGAGACCTATAAGCTGTGCATGGAATCATATGTATGCAAACGTTGTTCATATATCAAATGTTGTTCATGTTATATATCTATAAGTTGTTCACGTTCATTTATACATAGTCATATGAATATGGAACCACGTTATATGAAACCACAGATATATATGCAATATGGAACCACGCTATACGTAGTCCATACAATGCATTATGTATTTACGCTGGAAATATCTACGTTGAATATATACGTTGGGTAGTCATATAATATACCACACAGTCATACACAATCATGGGAACATACGCAGTATGGAACACAATCATCTAGACAAGTCATATATATGCTTCATTGTGTTAGGTATATATAATCTGCTTCCATCATAACTGTTGTCCAGCATGGTTATGAAGAATGTTGAGATAGTGATAAGAAAATAATAGGACTGCGTGGAGGATAGCCTAGCTACTTTGCTAGGCTACAAGCCATAGCAAGAAGCTAAGGCTAATATACAGAAGGATAGTAAGGGCGGCATGATGGTATGAGCATTAGACAACAGAATGGTGTAAGAGATCATGAGTAGCATGGACAGCATGATTATAATCATGATTAGTATAGCATAGTGCCATATGCAGTGGTGCAGCAAATGTACGAGATGCAGCACAATGATAGGTGAAGGAGTCACCTTGGAGAATCAGTTGAAGTAGAATGTCTTCAACTGATCTCATTTTTATTCAAAATGATCTATGCTAGATCTAGATAAGTCAAAGTGTTGACTTCTGTTGTAAATGTAATATCTCTCTCTCTCTCTCTTTCTCTGCTGAACTTTGAAGAATATAAAAGAAGAATTGATCAAGGGTTTCCCAACACATTGTGGGGTTTGTCCCTAGCTAGCGCCACATCTTGTGTCGTCTTGTCTTGGCTTGTCTTTTGAAATTTATATTTATGTTCTATTTGCAATTTATCTCAATGCTTATGTCATTGCTAACTGTGAAAATTTAAATAAATTGCTCTAGCATAGAACATACCTAAAATTAACACTTAGCAAGCTAATCTCATCATGTATGTCGTATCTTAAGCCGTTGATATATTTGGCTACCTTCTCCATGTCGTCCTCTACATGTCCTGCTCTAATACTCAAACCTATAAAACTCTTCTATGTATTCTTTAACAGACATTCCTTTTTTCCTTAAATTTTGTAACTGTTTACAAATATTTAACTGATAGTCTTTAGGCATAAATTTATATTTCATTTTACTCACCATTTTGTCCCATTGCTTGATCTTGGACTTTCCTTTCCTCATTCTGGATGTTTGTAGTTCATCCCACCAAATAGCTGCATGACCCTTCAATTTGGTAATTGAAAATTTCACCTTCTTTTTGTCGTCAACTTCCTCTTCATAGTCAAAATATTTGTCTAATGAACTGATCCAATCCATTAGCTCTTCTACATTGAGACTTCCTTCATACATAGGAATTTCCACCTTTGGTTTTCCACCTACTTTCTTCAACATCTTAATAACTCTGGTAGTTTCATTTTCCTCCTCTTCTTCTTCCTTAGAAGATACTTCTTTAGCTCCCTCAACTCCTTCATCAGGTGTTCTTCTCTAAGTAGTCTCAATTTTTTCCATCCTCGTACGCAGACTTTGGATCTCCTCTAGCAGAACTACATTTCCTTTAGGGTTTCCTCAACCTATGCCAGCTCCTCTCCTCGGTTTCATTTTTACTGTGATTAACCTTAATCTCTGCTATGATACCACAAATGATGCAGGAAGTCAATTGTTTTAGAACTTATCAAAAATCAGTCTCACGTTTATCTTTTCCCTTTATGTTCAGGCCTTCCACTGTGCCACTGTGATTCCTTCTTATAAGCCCAACAACTGATATTTACCTATCAAAATAGCCGCTTGGTAGTACTGTACCATAGATGACAAACATTTGATCCGATGGTCCATAGCTTATCGCAATGGCAAGTACTTAGGACCCGATGCATCCACATGAAACGTTGCGATGTGATTTAATCAGGGATCACATCGAGTATCACATATCGCACTTCCCTAAAGCTCGAGGCCTATTCACATGTCAATGAAATATTTGCGATGCGATGGATCATGATCGCACATCACATTTCGTTAAGGCCTAAGTTCCATCCCCTTGCAAACAAATATTGTGATCCAATGCAGGATAATCCAATGGTCGGCGTGATATCGCATCGTTGTTTGGTCTTTAGATCGACCGCTGGGATTTAATGCAAGCTTCCACCACTGTTATTAACTAAGGACAACAATTAACCTTTGAACACTGATATTTATGACTTAAAGAATAAAATAGAGAAGAATGCTTGATTTCGTTCAGAATGTAAATAAACAAAGGCAAAACAAGAGTTTCCACAGAATCGATATATAATCGCACACGACATCAATTATTCATTACAATAATGGTTACAGAGTCTCATCCTTCTGCCTCGATTACAATAATTTAAAAGACCCCTGTTTCAATCTTGAAATCCTCTCTACCACTCCACTCTCGTTTCGCTCAATCCTGTATCATCTCTCCAAATCCCTTTCCATTGCAATTTCTTTCATTATATGAGTCAGATCCCTATTCTACCTCTATTAATAGCTCAATCTTTTATTTTAATTATTCTAACAACTCAATTTCTATTTTCAAGCTCCATCACACACCTATGCTAATAGCTTATCCCTTAATCTGAAATAAGACAATCTCCTAACTATTACAATAATGAAATACAAATCATTTTCTTGAGAGATCCAACCCTCTCAGTTAAACTAACTTTTGACCACTCACGTCAGTGAAATTCAACTCATTTAGCCACAACATGTGAACAAGCCTTCACATTGCTGGCTAAGTCCAGATGCTCCTGCATCAATGGGGCATACTAATAACAATATGGGGACAATAGAAGCACAATAATAATAATAAGGGATACAATGCCAATAGTAATGGGGGAATCACTAGTATTATAGGGGCCTAACATTCATCCAAGAATCTATTAAGACATTTAATATCATATGATGTTGAGATTTTTTTTGGTATCATGATCTAAATTTTCTTATAAGAGCTTGCTACAAATTTCCCACTAATACTTGCCAACAAGAAAAAAAAACATGAAGACTTTTTCATTACTAGAAAAAATCATAACAGGAGAAATGAAGAATTGATTTCCATTTGAAGACCCAAGTCATTGCCACCAAAGCATTTTTCCAAAAAATATTTTGTTTCCATTCATTCACCAATGATAATTTGTTGTTCCTGGAAACAACATTGTTGCACCCAAAATCACAATTGTTATAACTTAAGTTATTTATTTATTTTATTTTTTTCAATAAAGTGTTGTTTCTTTTCTAATTTCTCTATGCTTTTATGTTTGAGTTGTTGTTTCTTCCAAAGTCACGACTTTTGTTCCTTCATCAAAATAAAATAAAAAAGTTCTTAAGTTTTATGTTGTTCCTCCACATCTATCCATTTCTTCCCCAAGTCTTATGAAGTATATGGTTGCCTCATATCTAATATTAAACATTCTTATGGTAAGCCTTGTGAGGAATGATTTACACTTAATTACTCATTATTTTGTAAAGTGACTATGACTATTGGATGACTAATCCTTTTCCATGTCACCTTGCTAGGATTTCCCAATGAGATAGTTTTTGAGATGGATTGCCACAATCATGCTTGATACTTCATGTCCACAAGCTTAAAATGGTATGGGTAGTTTCGAGGTTGTAACATGCAATAATGGTACTATTGGATAAATAAATCTCGAATCATAATTGTTGCTACCTTAGCTACAATTGTTGTTTCCTCAGTCACAAATGTTGTTTCCTGCGTCACAGTTGTTGTTCCCTTAGCCACATCTACTGTTCCCTTAGCCATAAATGTTTTTCCCTTGGTCACAATTGTTATTCCTTTAGCCACAACTATTATTCCCTTGGTCACAGTTATTGTTCCCTTAGTCACAATTGTTGTTCCCTTGGTCACAATCGTTGTTCCCTTAGTCACAACTATTGTTCCCATGGTCACAATTGTTGTTCCTTTAGTTACATAAGTTGTTCCCTTAATCGCAGGCACTATTTCATTAGCCACAACTAATGTTTCCTTACTCACATTTGTTGTTCCCTAAGTCACAATTGTTGTTTCCATGGTCACAACCATTGTTCCATCAGTCACAACTATTGTTTCCTGACTCACAGTTGTTGTTCCCTCTATTATAGATGTGTTACCTAAGTCATGGTTATTGTTACCTAATTCATAGTCAATGTTAACTCAGTCATAACTATTATTATTAGCCCATTTTCACGCTTTTGATTCAACACTTGTAGGTCTTTCTGATTTTTTTCTCCTTGGTGAATGGGAAATACTTTTAATGTTCTAGGTCCTCTTTAACATAATGATTTGATAGTCAATTTATCTTTGTTTTATATATAAACATAATCTTATTTTAAAGGAATAATTATGCAAAGATGATTTCATCATGCCAACTTTCAACTTTCTTAGATTTTCAAGTCCCTAATCTTGTAAAATTTATGATGATTACTACAAAATTATACTTAAATATTTTTGTCACTATCTAAACAAACTATTCCTTAACCCAAATATTAGCAAAGAAAAATATAGTCATCAACAGTCATTTTAAGGTTATTAGTTTTCGAGAAGCAAGACTGGCCAAGTTGAAAATAGTTATTACAAAACTTTTTATGCCATCGCTAGCTCTTAAGGAGTTGACTTGCCACCCCATCTATTTAGTAATATTTTGTTAATTAACAATAAGCATAGTTTAATTTTAAACATAAATAATCAACTTAAGGATAGGAGGTCTCATCATGAGCCGATCTACCATGATCATAGGTCCTAATAAAGCGACATTACCACTACTGGTCACCAAGCCAGGGTAATGGCCTTCAGTCGTAAAGCTGAAGGACAAGAGGTCTCATCACGATCCGACTTGTTCACTTTTGTTAGCTCCCATGAATGGCATTATTATTAACTAGCTACCAAGAAATAACAATGATCTTTAGTAGATATCTAAGTAAATTGAAATGATCTTGTAACTATGTATTTATATCTAATAGATGGGACATTGGCATCTCAATGGGTTAAAAATGCATCATTGTTGAGTCTATGGATGCCCGTTGGTAGCAATGGCCATGCCTATTGTATAGAAGTTAATTCAGTACTATGATATACTTGGTTACCTTGTTTTCTCAAAACCAATTTCCGATAAAGCCTACTATTTCATATATAAGTTTTGTTAGAACTCATGGTTCATGGGGTAATATTTAACCAATTATTAGATGATGATGGTAATGGTTTATATCTATTAATGAGTTCTAAATATTCACTTTACATGTGAGGGATGAACCTTGTAGGATATTTAATATTTGACATTTTGTATCATCTAATATATCATTCCTTTATTCTACATGTTTCATTTATTTAACCAAAGATAGTTTCTTTTCCCAATTAGTTTCCATTTATTTCTAGCTTAACAACACTACTATTATTTTGGGGTAGAGTAGGAGGCCTAATTTTGATTGTGAATGCTATGTAATTGTTTAGATCTTGAGAAGAAAAGACTAAGATAACTAATTCATCCCATATATCACCATTTGCGTTCCCATAATAACCAAAGCTAATGGGTCTAGGGAATACATATTTTTTTTTATTATCATTTTTACCCTCTTTTATATTCCCTTTTTATCCATTATTATCCCATGGCATTCATAACATGATTATGTCATTTTTATATATAATGAGGTAATTTAGGTGACAAATTATTGATTGAGGCTACTCATGAGATGTGTTATAGAAACCTTGATGACAAGGCAATTAATTAGTTTGGGAGAAGGAAACCTTGCTACACTTTATGATTACTTTCTTTCAACTTGAATGGTTTCCACCTTCCATATCACTTTCAGCATCAACTCAATCTACATCATCTTCAACAAATGTCACTCCATCCATGTCATTCCACGCTTTCATGGAAGTAAAACTTGAGGTAAAATAACATAAGTTTATGATTTATTAAAAGTTTAGGAGAATTATTAAGGAATTTAGACTTCTGTGATCCATAGCATTTGATTAGAAACTTTTTAGCGAAATCACATAATTGATCATTTGTCGACGCGTTTCGAACCAACTAGTGTGGTTCATCGTCAGGACAAGTTGAAGATACAGACCCAGTTTAACGTGTTATATAGTCTAAGCAGAGACTCCAACGGCTAGAAAGACTAACGGCTAATTTTCAACCTAAGGACCCCAGTCAAACTTCCTTTAACTAAATTAATATTAATAATCTTTATAATTATTATTATATCTAAGGAGTCAAGTAAATTGGTTAAAAATAAACAGAACCGTGGTCAGATATTAAATTTATCTATTTAATTATTTAAATTATTAATATATATATAT
>APFE030703930.1:0-13454 GCA_000404065.3 Pinus taeda | reverse complement strand
CATAGGTTGGCATTTGGGCAACTTTGAAAAGAGTGAGAGCAAACCCTAGACCTAATGCCTAGTGACCAAATTTTGCTTGAAGACTCACTGAAATGACAAAATTTGACCTTGACACTTCAAAATCACTTTGTAAGAGTATATTTGATCACGAGAGGAAGGCTGGAAAGACTGACACTAACACCCTCTACAAACATGACTGTTGTATTTGATGAGATGATTCTTGATGAATCTCTCTTCCTTATTAGCACCCATGATCCATGGTATGGAGATACCATCATATATCTCCAAACTCAGAACGTTCGATTAGAGTTATCTTACTCTGAGTGGCACCGAATCCCGTACCAGTCCCAACCCTATTGCATTATTGGGGAGACCTTATATTGCTTTAGTGAGTCCTTCTACGATGTTTGACACATGAGGAAGATGAGAAAGCTTTGATTGACAGCCACTCTGGAGCTTGTGGTGGTCATATGTTAGGATATGCTATTGCTCAAAAGATCCTTCACGTCAATTATTTTTGGCCCTCTTTTTTCAAAGATTTCATCCTTGCAGTCCAAAAATGCCATGCTTGCCAAATTTACAACTGGAAACATCAAACCCCACCTGATCCTTTACACCTAGTTATCACTATTGGCCCATTTCCCAAATGGGGCATTGATTTTATGACTTATAACCCTCACTTGGATGAGGGGCATGGATACATCATTGTAGCTGTAGATTATTTCACAAAATGGGCCGAGGCAATTCCTACCTACAATGCTAACAGTGAAACTGCGGCTTTGTTTTTATTCAACCATGTCATAGCTCAGTTCAGTGTACCACAAGCCATAGTCACCGACCATGGCTCCCATTTTCGAAATCACATGATGAAAAAACTCACTGCTCAGTTGAGCATACATCACGATAGCTCAACTCCATATTATGCACATGCCAATGGCCAAGTTGAAGCTGTTAACAAAGTTTTGGTCATAATGCTTCAACGAACCATTGGGATGCACAAAAATGACTGGAATCTCATGCTTTTTTCAGCATTATGGGCATATCGAACTGCTGCCAAAACGACGACCAGATTCACACCTTTTCAATTGGTTTATGGTCTGGAAGCCACCCTACCTATCGAATGTGAAATCCCATCTTTAAAACTAGTTGTAGAATTACTCCCTAGTAGTTAATCCGAGGAAGAACAATTACATTATTTAGAATGTCTTGACGAGACTCATCGAATTGCCGCATTGGTAACTGAGTCTCAGTAAAAACGAGTTAAAATTCAGTATGACAAAACTGTGACCCCTTGTGCATATGCAAAAGGTGACTTAGTCCTGTTATCTGATCAAGATAATGACAAATTAGGAGGCAGGAAATTAGAACCTATGTGGCATGGACCCTATATTGTTAAACGTGTATTACAAAAAGGTGCATACGAGTTAGTTGACTATGATGGAAATTAATTGTTCAAGCTCTGTAAAGGGATCTACCTCAAAAAATATTATGCCTATATTTTGGATAGATACCTTGTACATTAGTGTGCATTTCATTAGTGTGTTTGCCTTTGGTGTGAATGTTTGCATTTTTGCGAACTTGTTTTTCTTGTTTATCGCATGTTCCACTTGGTTTGCAGATGTTGATGAACCTTCTTCCTCATGTCAATTTCGCTAATGGTGCTTTCCATAGTACAAAAAATATTTATTTTGTTGCGTGGGAACTCTATGCTCCCAATATTGAGTTCGTGAGTTTATAGGGCATATGTATAGGTCGTACAACTAACAATATTGCCAAATATAGTGCGGTTGTCAAACTATTTTTGGAAGATATTGCTCTTGTTATTAGGGCATTAGTTGTTAAACTTGACTCACAACTCATTGTATTACAGTTAAATGGGAATTATTCTGTCATAAACCTTAATATTTTAAGGATGTACTTATATGTTTGTCCCTTGGAAATATATTTTGATTACATTACCCATCAACATATTCCGAGGCATCTAAATACATTAATTGACACATTGGCAAATCATGTATTAGATAGACATATGCGATGCATGATAAAAAAAACCATCACATAGTAGGAACAATAGATACAACAGGTTAAAACATGTTATATATATATATATATATATATATATATATATATTATAATATATATATATATATATATATATATATATCTATAGTGAGAGAGAGAGAGAGAGAGAGAGTTTTGCAAAATGTCTGTTACATCAAAATATCAAAATTTGTGTTCTAAGAAACATGGCTTCTTGAGGCTACATAAGTGCATAAAATGAAAACTAGAGATATCACTATTTGCCTACATGGTGCTTATGGTAACACTAAACAACTATGATAACTCAGTTCAATAACCGACGTAGTCTTGCCTCTGATACCGCAATGGCACCTCATCAATAACCGCATACTCTGGAATGCCTCTTGTCAAGGCTTGCAGGTTGCATTCCACCTCTACTATTGGATCAACTCCCTTCTCATAGGGTGCATCCTTGATCGTCCTAGCCACCCTCCTAGCTATCGGAGAAACCCCTGGTGGTCTCTCTAGTCCAACATATGCAAAAATAACAAGTCTCAAATCTCAGTTCACATAAAACAAAAACATAAAAAATCTTTAAAAACTTAAAAAAAATAGTTTTTATCTACATCATTCCACTATGTGCCAGGTGGAAGTGGGAGTTCGAGATTTCCTTGAAAATTTGTATTAGCATTTGCCCAATCATCTACCATGATGAGCTGCTGTCGCAACCATCCAAATAATGCTGGAGGAAAAGACATTTGCTGACCACCTCCATGACGAGGCATCAACTCACCCCACCTCAATAGTCGTGGATCGCTGGGTCCTAGAGCCTGCACCTCTATCCATTGATACCTGAATAGTGGCACACATTCTAGGAAGAACGTCACCAAGATCGATCCATAACTGAATTGTTTCAATTTCCCTGTCTTGCATTTTGTGAGTTGGTCTTTCATGTTGACCAAAAACCCTTCGCACCAGTTAAATACTGTGGGACTAAGACAATCTATTGCATAATGGAAGTGAGATTTAGTCACTTCATGCAGGGTCTGAGCTCCAGCTATTCAAGCCATGGTATGCAGAATCATTCTTAGCAGGATATTTGTGATAATTTTTATATCTATCTTCCCACTCTTTGATTTTCAAGAGCCTGGGCAATGTCTCACTATCAACATATCCGTATTCTCTCCCCCAGTATGAGAACCAGACAACTGAATTCATTGTACCCTTCTGGACAAACCTATAATGAAATAGATGTCTGCAATATATATATCGAGTTCATGGTCTCCCATGATAAACATTTGGCAGTCTACATCCCACCATCCAACTAAATGCTGCAGTAATTCCATCTGGGTCATAATCCCAGGGATACACAAAAATTATAGTAGTCCACATGCCCGAAAGGCTGCTATGAAATTTGGATCTTGGGCTACTTCATGGCCTCTTTCCTTCCATTAAATCACCATTTTTCAGTGAATAACCCGTGAAGCATCCATAAACCAAGATTTTATTAGCTTTTATGGAAGAATATTTCAAAAACCATCATTAATATTATAGGGTTTTCAAATTTTTTTTATGTCTCAGTGCGATTGTTTCCCAATTTTTCCAAGCAGCGCGGGTCCGATGGGTAAAACCCGCACTGATCGCCCTCAACATAATTTTTTTCCAGGCCTCATTACCATCTACTCTATAGATGAAATCACTTAAAAACATAATCAAAATGCAGAGGAAGGACATATCTCTTACCTGTAGCAAACGAATCATTATAGTGTCTTGGATTGATCACACTCCTCACCTGAAGATCAGGGAAATTTTGGGTAAAAAGTGCTCTCCAAATTGCCAAATGTCAAATGGTTAATTTGTTTTTACTTTTTGGGTTTATATAAGTTTTTTGAAATATTTTTACCATTTAGGGCACATTTTTTTCTTATGTTTTAATATTTTTCTCGAAATGGGTAACGTGTGTTCACTTGTGCAGTGACAAGTCATGGATAAATGGTGACAATGATTAATTTTGACTAAACTAACGAGTTTGATTTTATCACTTTTTTTGACTCATAAAAATAAATGAAAAAAGGAACCACCCTTGTGATTCGAACTTAAACATGAACACAACAAGTTATAGATATAATCATAAACACAAAAATGCAGCAGAAAAACACTTCATTTCATTAATAGAAAAATACTGAACTATGCCTACAAACAAAATTGAAATAAGATAGCTCGAGCGATGATAGCTTATCTCTGAGAAGAGATGTGGGGCTACATGCCTCTGAACTAAGTTACAATGAGGCTCAAGGGTCTTTTATTATCGAACAATAAGAGAAAACCCTAAACAACTAAAACCCTAACCTGAGGAGATGTAACACCAAGAGATTGTTGGCTCCGTTGGGATTAGTTGGGCAACCAACTTCCTGGGGTCGTAACTTGGTAATATTATCTCCATTTGATGCGTATGATACCTAATTGAAAATATCTCTCCGATGAATATAACTGTTGACTTGATTTCCATTATAATCACAAAAGCAACTTTGCCAAAAAAACGTTGTTTAGGGCCTTAAAACAACTCCGGAAGTTCAAGACCTGAAAAACTGCCAAAAATAGTAAACTGTGCTACAATTAAGGAAACATATGAAACTCAATGGGGGTCCTAGGTGGAATAGTCGGGTGGCCACCAATATCCAATTGGATCATTCCTCCCCCACTAAAAAGCAATGGTCCCCATTGCGTGCAGAACCTCCATGAGGTGAGGAAATTTTTGTTGAACTTGGTCCCTGGTGAACCAATTGCGATGGTGAAGGAGTTGGCTTGCTTTGACAACCTGAAATAGCTGTATCCTATGTTTATGAGTGTTCTTGATATGTGTGTCCATGATCTAATCAGTTGTGGCCTGTTCCATGTAGTCCGGGTTGAGCTATGTTGGTGTGAGCTGTTTTGCAATGTCAGATGTGTCCAACGATGGTGAAAAGTATGGCCGAAGGCGATCTACATTGAACACTGGGTGCAGACCAAGGAGCGATGGGATGCTGAGCTCGAAGGCATTGTCACTGAAGGCCTTGGTGATGGTGTATGGCCCCTGTCGGAGTGGGAAAAGCTTGTGGTGGGGTCCAGCAAGGCGCTCCTTCTGCAATTGAAGCCAAACTTTGCCACCCACCTAGAACTTGTGTGACACTCGATGTTGATCATGGCGATGCTTGTAATTAGCATTGGCTCTGTCCAATATATCATGGACCTATTGGTGGATGTGTTGAATTCGCTCAATGACGTTGTTATCCCTTTCAAATTCAGACTGCACGTGAGTCGAATCTACTTGAGTGGCTGCAAATGGTATGACCACATCAATGGGGCATAATGGCTGAAATCTCAGCCCTACCTGAAAGGGGATGTGGCCTGTTGAGCTATGGAGAGCTCTGTTGTTGCTGTGTTGGACATAGGGGAGACTTTCATCCCATATGCATGGATGCTTCAAGTTGTACATGTGCAAAATGCGTACAATCATCCTGTTGACAACCTCTGTTTGGCCATCGGTTTGGCTATGAAAACTTGTGGAATTAGTAAGTTCTGTATCCAACATCGACCAGAGACTTGACCAAAATTCACTCAAGAATCTGCTATCCCGATTTGAGATAATGGATTGTGGGATCCCAAAGTGTACCCACACTCGCTCAAAGAAGAGCTTAGCAGTGGCCTTCGCTGTGATACTCTTCTTGTAGGCTGCCATGATGACCATCTTAGAGCATCTATCGATGGCCATGAAAACACAATCGTTGCCATGCTTAGTAGAAGGAAGGCCTGACATATAATCCATGGAGATAGAGTCCCAAGGCTGACTAGGAGTAGGTAAATGAGTATATCAACCTTGCTTCTTGATGGTTGGTTTGGAAATGGCACAGGCGGTGCAAGATCTAATGTACTTCCCAACATCCTGACAAAGTTTCAGCCAATAAAAATACTTTAGCAATACCGCCACTATTTTCTCTACTCCGAAATGTCCAGCGACTCGACTATAGTGCACCTCCCAAATCATCTTAGCATGGTCACTTGAAGGAACACAAATATGTCCCAAGTGGCATAACAATGCATCCTGAAGGTGAAAATTTGGAAGTTGCTTCACTTCTAGGAGTGTCTGGTATATGCTATTGAATTCTGGATCGCTCTTGTAAAGATGTGGACACCCCGATGTCTTGTGCCCACAAGAGTCGAGCAAAATGATTAGCGCCATGACCGGTGGTTGGCTGAGGATTATTGGTGCTGTCCTTCTTATGCTTAATGTTCAAATGGAACTGTTGTAGATAGGTGGACCATTTCTGATGGCGATCTTTCTGCAACTTCCCTTGTGTTTGTATGAACTGTAGAGGCTAGCGGTCTATGTGGATGACTGTTTCCTTCCCCAGAATTTAATGCTTCCATTGAAGGTAAACCTGCACAATGGAATACATTTCTTTGTCGTAAGTGGGGTACTTTTGGGCCGTGTCTGAAAGTGTCTCACTGTGGTAAGCCATTGGATTCCCATGTTGAGTAAGAACTGCACCAATAGCATAGTCAGAGGCATCTGTCTCAATCTCAAATGGTTGTTCCAGGTCTGGTAATGTGAGCACTGGTGCAGAACAAAGGTGATTCTTCAACTCAGAGAATGCTCATTGTTGGATTTCCGACCAAAAGAGATTTTCTTTCGCTCTGCCCTTGGTGACTTGACTTAAAGGCCAAGTGATATGAGAGAACCCCAACACAAACCTATGGTAGAAATTGGCAAGACCCAAAAAGATGCGAAGCTTTGTTAGAGTGGTTGGGGTTGGACAATCCCGAATGACTTGTACCTTGGATGGGTCCACATGTACACCCTGCTCATTAATGATGTATCCCAGATATTGAACTTGGGTCAGGGCAAAGGTGCATTTCTCCAAGTTAGCACACAACTTGTGTTGTCGAAGGGTTTGAAGGACCTATTGAATGTGGTGGAGGTGCTCTTCCCAACTTTGGCTAAAGATCAAGATGTCATATAAATAAACCACCATGAATGCATTGGTGAAGGGCCGCAAGATGTCTTCCATCAATCTCATGAAGGTTGCAGGTGTGTTCGTCAATCCAAATGACATGACCAACCATTCGAAAAGGCCCTCCTTGGATTTGAAGGAAGTCTTCCACACATTGGAGGGTTCGATAGGCACTTGGTGATAACCTGAATTCAAGTCAATATTACTGAAATATTTGGCCCCCTTGAGATGGTCCAGAAAGCCATCAATTCACGGGATTGGGTACCTATTCTGGACAATGATCTTGTTCAGCGTCTGATAGTCAATACAGAGCCTCTAGGTCCCATCCTTCTTTTGTACCAATATAATCAGGCTCCCACATGGTGATGAGCTTGGCCTGATGTGTCCTTTCTGCAGTATTTTCTGAATCTGCCTCTTAATCTCATTGTTCTCCAAAATAGAGCATCGATAGATCGGTCCATTGGGCAGCGGCGCACCCAGGGTTAGATCGATGGAGTGCTTGACCTGACAGTGTAGAGGTATCCCTGTGGGTGAGGCGAAAATATCCCTGTACTCCTCCATGACCTTGTCCATCTACTGCTGCTATGCAGAGGAGCCTCGCCTGGAAGCTATGGCCACAACCTTCTTCTTGCCTTGGGAGTGAATCATAAGGAAAAAAAATTTGCTGGTCTGGGAAATGATCTTATTGCATTGCTTTGTAGTGATCAAAGAGATGGCGGTAGGTGGGGCTACCTCCGGTGTCCAGTACAACTTATTAGCCAAAGTTATAATCGCAGAGCGAGGTCTAGACTCATATATAACATGTCACCTCCACAACTATTGTTGTCCTATCAATACATCAGAAACTTCAAGAGGAGAAACGTCACACAATACGTCATCCATCAAGGGTTTAATGCTGTAGGGAAGGCGAAACTGTTGGCTGACACGAAGATCTCATCCTTGGTGAAGCCACCCGATGGTGTACGGCTGTGGATGTGCTATAGTATTTAGGCCCAACCACTTCATGACTTCTGCTGAAATGAAGTTCTTTTGGCTCCTGTTGTCGACAATGAACTGCAGCGGAGAACCCTTCACCCACATCTGTGAGTAGAAGAGGTGTTCCCCCTCCTCTCGATCTTCAGGCTCAATTTTTTGGATCTTTGTGGTGGCCATGGTGGAACTCAGCTCCGCATTAATGATCTGCTTCCCTTTTTTAGTCCCCTTATCGGGTTTTGATTCAGAGTCGGAACCTACGTCTGATTAAGAAGCCTTCAGCTCGACCACCAGTGACTTCTTGGCCCAACACTCACTTGTATTTTGAGTAGAGATCTTATGGAACTTGCACCATTTTCCTGTGTCCTTTCTCGTCTTCATGGTGTTGTTCTTTGCTTGCGGCTTTGGCGGGCTGTCCTAGGTAGCCCCGCCTTGGCTTGGTCCCTTGTTCTGTGGTTTCGAGGTGCCTTTTCCTTACTTTGGATTCGCAAATCCAAAGTCTCGCTTCTTCTATTTAAACTTCTACTCAATATATATATATATATATTTTTTTTAAGTCCAAAAAAGGGGGTGGATAAACTATGCAAAGACTATTTTGACCCGATTCACCTAGTTTGGGAGGCTATATTCCATTACAATTGCCCGATTTTCCGCTTTGCAATGTTAAATTCATTTGCAATCGCCCATTTTCTGGTTTGGGAGGTTGGATTTGGTCCCAATCGCCCTAATTTATTCTGTGAATGGCTCCCTGTTTTCAAATCTGGTTTTCATCGATGGCAAGGGTGTATAAATTTTATAGTTTTGAATTGAATCCTCCATTTCTGATTTCTGACTCCTTTCAAGCAGCACGAGGGACCTACGTACAGAGAGATTGTAAGTAGAGAAACTCACTCAAGAACATAACAATATAGAGGCTAACCGAACCCTCGAGCTTCTCTTCTCTCCTTGATGAACCCTCCTTTCACCTACATGTAGCAGCACAATTTTTAAGCCCCTGGGAGCAACACATGAAGACCACTTCCTTCTTCTATAAGGAACTGGGCAGGCCTAATTCAAGCTACTGAATATTTTCAAGCAGCGCTAGGGACCTACCTAGAGAGATATCGTAAGCAAAGAAGCTCACTCAAGAACATAATAGTATAGTGGCTAGCCAAACCCTTGAGCTTCTCTTCTCTCCTTGATGAACCCTCCTTTCACCTACATGCAATAGCGCAACTTTTAAGCCCCTGGGAGTAGCACATGAAGACTGCCTCCTTCTTCTGTAAGGCATTGGGCAGGCCTAATTCAAGCTACGACTAGGACCTTGGAAACGGAACTTGAGGTAAGTGAAATGAGTTCTCATCCTTTCCAGATATTCTTTAGTGATATAGAAATTTGATTTATGATGGCAACAATATATTTTCCTAATTTGGTGATCTGATTTGCTCGATTTTCAATATTCTTTTCCTTCTGAAAAGTGGCAATTTGTATTATACTTATGAGTTCAATATTTGATCTTAATTTCATGATTTTGAATTTTATCATCATGGATGGTTTGTTGTCTTCAGTCCTCGGAGGAACTTCACCGACTTGGGACATGCCCGAAGGATCATTCTTGGATTTCATTTCTTGTTTCTTATTTCGGGCATTACCCCTCATTCTCTTTGGGTCACAATGGAGGAATATGATTGAGTTTACTATTTGACATTCACTCCTTACCATTCCCCTCCTCTATGGTCACAAATGTTCACCATGCTGATCGAATGACAATTCTTGTCTATTAGTACTTTGGCTTGGCTCAACGTGTCTACCTCTCCTCATTGTAGAACATCAATTCTTGTCT
Organism: Pinus taeda; assembly: GCA_000404065.3. NCBI lineage: Eukaryota > Viridiplantae > Streptophyta > Pinopsida > Pinales > Pinaceae > Pinus > Pinus taeda. The sequence continues at coordinate 3,650 of APFE030703930.1, read as the reverse complement.
ATTAGTAATTGGCTTACATACTTGTTTGATTCGAGATTTAAGCTAAACAGTTACTGATAGATCGTACGTAATGACTTGCTTTATCTATCATCCTTTGATGAGGGAAAAGTACACTGGATAGATAACCCCTAAAATGCAAAACCCCTTAAATTCCTACCTCACATTCCTACCACCATTCTCACCGGATTCCTTAGTTTTGGCAATATCACAATCATAGGATCCACAGTAGGCTTCATATGTATTAGAAACCATTACATAGCATTTTAGTTCCATTTATGTTCTACATATAGTAGTAGGGAATGAAAACTTTACCACATACAACACAATGAGAAGGGATCAAAGAAGTAGCTGGAGTTCCTTTTCAGTTCCATTTCTATTTTGCATATAGCATTTTAATTAGAGAATGTAAACTTTACCATCCACAACACAGTGGGAAAGGATCAGAGAAGTTATTCATGGATTTCCACTTTTTGTTAGCTTTGGATCTGTATTTTCAACTTTTTTCTTTGGCTCTGTCTCTTTATTCTCAGCTCCATTTATTGTTCTCTTGAAGAATAACTCATATATTACCCTTTGATTTGTGCTACTTTTTCATCTTGTATACAATGTTGTTGCAAATGAAAATAATAATCACCACAAGCAATTAATGACACAAAATATTAATAATTTGAAAAACTTGGTGGTTCATTGCTTTTGGTTGTTGGCCCTTGACCCTAGGTCTCTACTGGGCAAGCTCCTACTCTACCTCTTAGATCTGGCTCTTGGCTTTCCTCTCTGGCTTTAGATTCTTTGCTCTAGATCTTTTCATTTGACTTTGAACTCCAACCCTTGTTAATATAAGAATGATTAAGTCTTCTAGCTATACATGCCTTAAAAATACACCTCAATCACAATTATGTGGATAGCTAAATCCTTTCACTAGAAACATTCCTCCAAAGATTTACATGGATTAGCACCATATATCATCAGTCATCTCATTGCATTGTAATATTTAGAATTTCCAATAACAATTTAGTTGAAGGGGTTAGAGAACATTAAGGTAAGAAGGTCGTTCCCTTTGAGGGGAAATTGACTAACATGTAGGAAAATATAAAGGTCTATAGGCTTTACTAAATGGAGATATAATAGTATCGACTATCATGTGTGGAAATGACCTAAAAACAAATACCATATGGGTTGACCAAAATAGAAGTATGATGTCTTATTAGTGTAAAGAAGAAAAATAAAATAAAAAAAACACCACCTTTTGAGGTTTTTTGTGGGGGGGGGGGGGTGGGGGTGTTACAAGTGTTTGGTGTGAGTTATGTGTCAGAGATTATTTCTATCTTAGAATTGTTACAAACAATTCTTATTTCCATATTATGTTAGTGAACTGGGATTGCCAAGGTTTCTCTTAAGGTAATGTGTTATAGATTATTTCTACTAGTGGTTTATGGAATTTTACTAAACTGGTTTTGGGACATGGACTGGGATTGATAAGACTTTTTTAGTATGGGTAATGAATTATGTATTATAAACCATTACATAGCATTTTAGTTCCATTTATGTTCTACATATAAAAGTAGGGAATGAAAACTTTACCACCTACAACACAATGAGAAGGGAAGAAGGGATCATATAAGTAGTTGGAGTTCCTTTTCAATTCCATTTCTGTTCTGCATATAGCATTTTAATTAGAGAATGTAAACTTTACCATCTACAACACAGTGGGAAGGGCTCAAAGAAGTTATTCATGGATTGCCAATTTTGGTTAGCTTTTGCTCTGTATTTTCAACTTTTTTCTTTGGCTCTGTCTCTTTATTCTCAACTCCATTTATTGTTCTCTTGAAGAATAACTCATATATTACCCTTTGATTTGTGCTACTTGTTCATCTTGTATATAATGTTGTTGTAAATGAAAATAATAATCACCACAAGCAATTGATGACACAAAATATTAATAATTTGAAAGACTCGGTGGTTCATTGCTCTTGGTTGTTCGCCCTTGACCCTACGTATCTACTGAGCAGGCTCCTACTCTACGTCTCAGATTTGGCTCTTGGCTTTCCACTATGGCTTTATATTCTTAGATCTAGCTCTTGTCATTTGAATTTGAACTCCAACCCTTGTTAATATAATAATGATTAAGTCTTCTAGCTATAAATGCCTCAGAAATACACCTCAATCACAACTATGTGGATAGCTAAATCCTTTGACTAGAAACATTCCTCCAAAGATTTGCATGGATTAGCACCATATGGTCATTAGTAATCTCATTGCATTGTAATATTTAGAATTTCCAATGACAATTTAGTTGAAGGGGTTAGAGAACATTAAGGTAAGAAGGTTGTTCCCTTTGAGGGGAAATTGACTAACATGTAGGCAAATATAAAGGTCTATAGGCTTTACTAAATGGATATATAATAGGATCGACTATCAAGTGTGGAAATGACTTAAAAAAATACCATATGGGCTGAACAAAATAGGAGTATGATGTCTTATTAGTGTAAAGAAGAAAAATAAAATAAAAAAAACACCTTCTGAGGTTTGGGGGGGTGGGGGGCATTACAAGTGATATGAATTTGAAACTACTTGTAAATGATTGGTAAGGTATTCAATTCAGTAATAAACATGTTTAAAAGATGCCCATGTCTTGCAGTAAAGAAACAAATGAAATTTTCAGCGGTTCATGATCCATTTAAGCATAGCAGAATTATTTCCTTTTACTATTTAACACATTAAAACGAATTTGTTCTGAAAAATAAATCAACCACAGATGCAAAAGAAGTTGATAAAGCAGTTCACCCCTCCTGGGCTACGTCTGCTGGGTCCAAGGCTCCCAAATGGGCCTGTCCTCGTTTTAATTAAATGCTCAAAATGAATATACAGCTGAATAGAAGTCTCTACAGGTGGAATAGACTGTAAAAATGGATTCATAACACTTGAATCCTTCAGGATTGACTGTTGGTTCACCTCCAATGGATACCTGCAACCCTATATAGTTCTTACAATACTGGGCCCTAGTGGCTCCTAGAACTTCCACGGCTCCAAAACCTCTGCAAATGACCTCATATGCCTGTCAAACCTGTGCCAATGGCTTCAGAAGGTCGAAAATACCCAAAATCAAAAACAAATTCGTCCAAAGCCGCCTTTCCTAGCCAAAGTTATGGCCCATTAAATTTTTCCTCCAGTTATGCCTAGAAACACTCCAGCTAACTTTAGTTGGAGTCCAGTTAACTCCGCCAATTATGGCGGGTCCGCCAAATTTTCCGCTCTACCAAAAGTTCCGCCAACTGAACTGTCAGTTAACGGCCCGTTAAACCCGCATGTGACTGGAAAAGTCGCTGGTGGTTTGCCTCGGATTCTGTGTTGGGCTGTTAAGGTTTAGCCCACGGTTTCGGCTATGGTCATATGGATGCGGGGCTGGCCCCTTTCATTTCCCGCCCAAACTGTTTTCAAAATTTAAATACAATTTGATCCACCTTTCAAACAAGAACCAGCCGTTTGGCCTAAGTTGAACTAGAGGTCATGGGATTGAACCTCATTACCAAAAGTTTTGTATACGCATCTGAACCTGCTGATGTCACCCTGGGCCACGTGGCGGCCTCCAGGCTTGCCACGTGGCAGCTTTTGATTGGCCTGCCCAAAAGGAATATTCCATGGAATATTCT
>APFE030703929.1:1148-29671 GCA_000404065.3 Pinus taeda | reverse complement strand
TAACTGCATCCATATAGTTAAGTTTCTATTGGTTTCTTTTGTGTCCTAAACATCATCAGTTTCACTCTCGTAATACCCTTGACTTAAAGAACAACCCTCTAAAATCAAGTGATTTAATAAAATGAACTAGAACTTTTTATTTTTGTCATTAACAAACACCAACAAGTTTAGGTTCATTAGTGCCTTGGAATAGGTGAGTGGAGAGTTAACTCTCCAAGGCCGCTGAAATTATCAAACATAGAAGTTGAATAACGAGCCAAATCCAATATCGTTAGAAAGACCGGGAAAGCTCTGTGACTGGGAGTTAAGCACGAGGGAGAGTGAAGACAAGGAAGAGAGATAACCCCTCTCCTACTTGTTGGATCCCACGTCATGACTATTATGCCTGGCTTTTGATATGAGTTCGTGCCCATAGTTTCCTTTCCGAGGGATCACATAGGTAGTTGCGGAGGGGAATCCCGTGGCACCTGAGGCAGACATTGCATAGCATTCTTCAGTACTTCTAGAGGGTACCCTTGTGAAGTTTGGGTGCTTGCACCGACAAAGGCTGTTGTCTGGAGGTCAGCGTAACTGATTCTGATACCTTCTTTAGTAGGCCTGGGCTGTCATTATCCAAGACTATTTTCGGAAGGTCCTTGATTTTCGCTTTCTTGTATTTTGGTGTCTGGTCCTCATCACCTGGAGCAGAAATACTTGAAATTAGTTTGATTGATTGCATCTTTAGGGATTTTTAGAGAATTCTCTTTGCTCCTAGTTGGCCTAGTTTTACAACTTTTTTGAGTCCTTAATTAGATTTCTTAAAAATAATTCAAAGTGGTTGATTGACCGGTTTGTCGGTCTAGGAGACTTCATGGGCTTTCACCTACGAGTCCTGATCCTTCTCCTCGAAGGCGTAGGAGAACTTCTACCAGTGATTTTCAATCAATGGCAGTAGATGTATCGGATATTGATCCTCCAGTTAGAGTTATTGATTCACAAGATAGACCTGGTACAAGTAAAGAGTTAGAGAGGAACACTCTAGTTCTTTCTAGAGTCCTCTTTCAGTCGGAAGACGTTATTGAGGTCGAAGAGATTCAAGAGCCTCTTTTGGCTCCTAATTCTCCTCTTCCTCCCAATCACCCAGACATTTTATTATACATCGGGACTCCGATCAATAGGCCTTCAAGCCCAGGTTTATTTCAATCTTTTCCTTTGATGACCACTACTAGAAGCATGGCGTCCACCATGAGTGATACTAGTATGGAAACTCCCGTATCCATACAAGGAGGAGGAACAATTTCCATACCTTCCTTTACTCCTAGCACTGCTATCTGTGGCTCTACTTCCATTCCATCTTCGAGTGTGGGTACTCAAGCTTTTGCCTCTGGCATTGGAATTTTCCCTTTTGGAATGCCGACCAGTGCTATTCCTTCAATTCCATTAAGTATTCCATCAGCTGTCTCCACATCCATGACTTCCATGGAAAGTGGGTTAGCTTCTTTTTAGGGTTTCCCTTTTGGGAGTGGTCATATACCACATTCCAACCCATCTTTAGGATCAGTACATTTTCCCTATACGGGTCAAAGTTATAATCCTTTTCAAGGTTAGTGGACTTGGAGCCAAAAATCAATCTTAGTTCGACCAACAGGGGAATATGCCATATTCTTCTGTCATTTCATTACATAACTTTTCTCCCTACACTCATGCATGGAACCCTTACCAAGGACTCTCTATGCCTTTTAACACCTCTCTAGGGGGAAATTTTATGGGCTACGGAAATTTTTCAGCAGGAGTTGGTCAAACTCTGGTTTTTTCTAGACCGCAAGGAGCTCCTTATGGTTCAATTGGGTCTATGAGTTACTATAGGCAAAAACCTGGTGCCTTCACAAATCCAGGGCATTCTTTTTAGAACGTTGGGAATTCTGCCCACATCGGGTGGAATCCTCAGGGTCCTTCGTGACTAACTTTTTTTGCAACATTAAACTTGTCATATATTTCTAAATTGACTAATGATCTGATTAGATATAACTCGGTTTGGCCTCCAGTCCCAACAAAAATTCCCTCAAATATACCTAAATTTGAAGGGAAGACTGGTGAAGATCTGGGTGACCATGTAACCACTTTCCACTTATGGTGTTCGTCAAACTCCTTGATAGATGATTCAATCATGTTGAGATTATTCCAACGTACCCTAACTAGAAATGCAGCTAAGTGGTACATTGAACTTCTAGGGGGAACATTCTCTTCTTTCGACAATTTGGCTACCATCTTTTTGAACCATTTTCAGTTGCCTGTCCGCTATGATGTTGGAATTGAGATTTTGGCTAATTTTCACCAAGATCAGGCAACCCACATTTCAGATCACATCCAGGAATGGAGGAGAAGGAAGAGGCTCATTAAAGCTGATATTCCACAAGAATTCCCTCTCGAATGGTTTCTTAAATCTTTACAACCCGAGACTCTAAGGATGTGTTGCTCTTTGGTCTGTTCACTGAAGAACAAAATATTTTTAGGGCCTAGCAGTTAGAACTTATATATTCTCAATCTAAGGTACTTCAAAAAAAACTGTCGAGTGCTCCTAGGTCCAAGGTTGATATAGCCAAGTTGAATCCAGGTCCCCATGCCGACAGACTAGTCGGATCGATAGATGCTAACATGGCTAACCTGTTGAATCAATTGCAGCAATTGTCTTTTAAAACTGCTTCTTCTATGCAGGCCTCGCCGTCGACACCTATGCCTTCTCAACCTATGTCTATAAATGTCGTCCAAACTTCTAACCCCAAAGGAAACCAACAATTCGATGGGAAGAAGAAAGGATGAGGTAAGAAAAAGAACCAGGATGGGAAGGGCAATGCAAACAAACCTGACATTGATACTGCAGGGGGTGGAAAAGAGTCTAAGAAAAAACTAAAATTTCCATGCAAGTTATGCAATGGAGATCATTTGACTCATCTTTGCCCTAAAATCTAGGATGCTCAGCACTTAATAGTTTAGCAGGGGTCTTTTAGCTCACACGTTGTCCTCACTAACCCTTTTCCCCAAGGACAACAATTACTTGCTGGCGCAAACTATAATACTGGTACTCCCACAGGGGGCAACCAGGAAGGGGATAATACATCAAATGTCTACATGATGAGTTCACATATAGATGTTGCCACACGATCACATGATTATGGTGAATCAGAGTCATCTAAGGCTAAGTTTGCTTCCGATGTTTCAGAGCCACACCATATTGAGAGGCCCTCTATTGAGTCTATACCTTGGCTGTCGAAAGGCTCTGCAAAATGCTCAACCATTAACCCTAATGCTATGGTAGCCCAAATCTACTCGATTATAGAAGATCTGGCTCAGATTCCTTCTGATATATCAGCATTAGAGGTACTCCAGTCGTGCCATGTACAAAGGAGTGCATTACTCATTGTGATCAGAGCAGTTGATCCAAAAAATTCTCTTGTGATTACTTTTGATATGTCAAACATCAAGAAGAGACTCCCGCATCATATGGCTTTCCAGATAAAGTCTACATATCGAAAGACCAATATCTTTCGAACTGTTATCGATGAGGGAGCTTCCACATGTGTAATGTCCATGTCATGTTGGAAGGCTATTGGATCGCCTCAAGTTGTTCCTTCACCAACTTTGTTGACATCATTTGATGGTCATTCTCATAAGCCGCAAGGGATTATTCCAACCTTTCCCATCTGTGTTGGGGGAAAGGTGGTAAATATTGAAGTAGAAATAGTCGATGAGAACCTAGATTACAACCTCCTTTTAGGCAGGAATTGGATTTATGAGATGGATGCCATTGTATCATCATTATTTCGCATCCTTTGCTTTCCTCGTGAAGGGATAATTGTAAAGGTTGATCAGATGGATTATTCTACAGGTGACTCTCACGCATCTTCTAAGTCTACTATTCCATTAGTGGATGATCCCAAACAGTCTATAGAGAATTTAGGAGTTGGAATGTACTCTTCCTTAATGGGTAATTTTGATCTTCCTTCTCCTATAACTAGAATTAATGTGATTTCATCCTCCAAGGGACCTTATCAATGACAGTTCTTTAGAACTCATTATTTTTCGGACCCTTGGCCTTTACCCTCATCTACCACCACATTAGATGAAGGGCAGGTAGATGGAATGGCATGTCTTATGTATGCTGCAGAAATTGCTTATCAGTCTATTGTTAACTCTGCAGACTCCAATCCTACTCCTTTTTCACCAGAGGTGCTAGATGGAGATGTGGCTCTAGCCTGGACCCTCGATTTGACTTCTGCTTAGGATTGCTTAGATACTGTCTTACCATCTGAAGAAGCAATTATAGAAGCAATGATGGGTACTGATAAACCTTGGGATGATTTGCATCATTGTTTGTATTTCCTCCCTCATTTGCAGGAAGTTGAGTCAAGTTTGTCCAGTCCTTCTACTAGAGATGTTCATGCAGTTTTAAACCCTTTGGCCCCAACACAGTTTTCTGCCAATGGTAACATGTATATTATCTCAAAAACTATACTGGTGAAAATCTCTAGGAATCCCAACATCATTGAAAATGTCTTCATTGGAGCTGATTGTTCCCCTAAAGAAATTCAAAGTTATACAGATCTCTTCAAAGAGTTTCGTGATTTGTTCGCTTGGTCTTATGAGGAAATGCCTGGAATAGATCCATCTATAGTCCATCATGAGATCAAGACATACGAAAATGCTAAACCTTTCATCAAAAACTTTGACCAGTCAATCCTAGAAAAGTAACAGTTATCAAAGCTGAAGTCAAGAAGCTCCTTAAGGCGGGTTTCATATACCCTATTCCTTTAACTAAGTGGGTCTCTAATCCAGTCCCCATAGACAAAAAGCAAGGAATGATTCGAGTATGTATTGACTTTAGGGACCTAAATAAGGCTTGTCCTAAGGACAATTGCCCACGCCCTTTATTGATCAAATCATTGATGAATGTGTGAGTAATGAGATTTTTTCGTTTATGGATGGATTCTCTAGTTATAATCAAATTACTATCCATCTAGAAGATCAGCACAAGACAACTTTTATTTGTCCCTAGGGTACGTTTTCATACAAAAAGATGCCTTTTGGCCTAAAAAATGTTGAAGCTACTTTTTAGCGGGCCATGTCTGACGCTTTTCACGACATCAAGCACATTATCGAAGCATATATGGATGATTCAGCTGCTCGTTCTCGCAAGAGAATTGATCATCCTTAACATCTTTAGTTGATTTTTGAGTGATGTCATTTTTATAAAACCCGGTTGAATCCAAATAAGTGTGTTTTTGCAGTCACATCTGGTTGGTTGTTGGGATTCATCGTGTCAACAAAGGGGATTCGTGTAGATCCCTTCAAGGTTGAGGCAATAATTCAATTGCCTCCCCCGTCATCCATACGTCAACTTCAGAGTCTCCAAGAAAAAGCAAACTTCTTGAGGAAATGTATAGCCAATTACGCTGAGATCACAAAAGGATTTATGCATTTGCTTAAGAAAGGGGTCCCATTTTTATGGGATGATTTTGTGCAATGATCTCTTGATGCTTTGAAAAAGGTGTTAACCTCTGCTCCTTTGTTGAGTCCACCTGATTATAGCAGAGATTTCAATTTCCTCTTGTATCACGTTGTAGTAGAATCAACTATTGGTATGGTTCTGGTTCAGGAAGATGATGCCTTGTGTGAGCATGTAATCTACTATCTGAGCCGAGGCTTGGTAGGTCCTGAACTACGCTATTCTCTAATCTAGAAATTAGCTTTGGGAGCTGTCCATGCTGTCCAGCGACTTCGACATTATATTCTTCTTCGAAAAACGTTCGTCTTAGCAATTGTCAATACATTTCAATTTGTTCTCAGTAAGCAAGTGAATGGGGGAAAATATAATAGATGGATTGTCATTCTACAAGAATTCGATCTCAAATTCATGTATGCTAAATCTAAGAAATCTTTAGTATTTTCATAGTTGATATCAGAGCTGGCTTGTGAGGAAGAAATCATTCACGAGGAAAATTTTCCTGATGAACATCTATTTCTTATTTCCTCTCAAGATCCTTGGTATGGAGATATCATTATATATCTCCAGACTTTGAATTTTCCGCCCGCTTTTTCCAAGGATGAGCATAGAAAATTGCGTCACCTCGCTAAGAATTATGTTAGGTGACACCTTATATCATCACGGGATTGATTCAATCCTTAGACATTGTTTAACCTTGGAAGAAGTTGAGTCAGTGCTTAATGATTGCCACAATGGAGCTTGTGGTGGTCATCTATCTGGGCTTGCTACAACAAATGTTTTTTGCGATCAAGATACTTTTGGCCTTCGATCTTCAATGATTGTATTGAGGTGGTCAAGAGATGCCATCCTTGTTAGGTCTATATTTGGAAAATGCACGCACATCTAGCTTTTATTTTCCCTATTATCATCGTCGGTCCTTTCACAAAGTGGGGCATTGATTTTACTACTCGTAATCTGCCTTCGGCAGGAAATCACGAGTATATCATCATGGCTGTAGACTACTTTACTAAGGGGGTTGAGGCCATGCCTACTTTCAATAATGATATTGAAACAACGACCTTGTTTCTCTTAAATCAAGCTATTTCCGGTTCAGTATTCCTAAAGAGATTGTCACTGACCATGGCAGTCATTTCCAAAATCAACTGATGTCTGAATTGACTCTCAAGTTGGGTTTCCGGTAGGAGCATTCATCTCCATATTATCCTCAGGCCAATGGGTAGGTTGAATCCGTGAACAAATCCCTTAAAATCATCTTGCAAAGGACAATTAACAAAGTTAGATCTAATTGGCACATCATGTTATATCCGACACTTTTGGCATACTGAACATCAGTTAACACTACCACTAATTTTACTCCCTTTCAATTGGTTTACGGGTTGGAATCTATTTTTCCTGTAGAATGTGAAATTCCTTCCCTTAAACTAGTTGTTGAACTTCTTCCTGAAACTTCCAGTCTCAAAGAATGTCTCATTCATTTGGAGCATCTTGATGAGCAGCGTCGAGATGTTGCCACAATAAACGAAGCCCATAAAAAGAGGGTAAAATCTCAATACAATAAAGTTGTCCATCCTAGAAATTTTTTTGAAGGTGACCTTAATTTGGTCTATGACCAAGACAAAGATGTCTTGGGGGCAGGCAAGTTTAAGTCTATGTGGTACGATCTCTTTATTGTCAAGCAAGTTTTTAAAAAGGGAGCTTATGAATTGATAGACTTTGAAGGAAACAAGTTGGCGGAGTCCAAAAATGGGCTCTACCTTAAGAAGTACTTTGCTCAGGCTTCGGCTGAGAATTTACTTTTTTGTATATATTGTATGATTGTACATATATATCTATCGGTTTTAGTGATGTCGATATTTTTTATTTGCTTTGGCAGGTATTGATGGACGATTTGATATATCTAAGGTTCATCGATGGTGCCTGTTATCACTCAGGTTTTCCCAGAAGTTGTAAGAAGGGGAAAGGAGGCCGAGGTAACCACAAACCAATCTTTTAGATACAGATTCTAGCCAATCTGCATGCAAACAGGGCTCTCTCTTTAAGTTTTAGCTTTGTTTTTTAAAGATATTAGGCTAGTTGTGAAGTTTAGGAGTTTTTTTGAGTTTGGGTGGTGAGATTCAATAGCAGAGGGGTAAGACTAAGTAGTTTAGGTCATTGGGCTAATGGAGTCAAGGAAGATGGCTTCACTGGACTTGGTTTCTTGACAAAGGATGGTTTTACAGAGCAAGATGGTCAAACAGAGAACAAACAACGATTTTGAAATATGTGGAATAATTTCAAAATGGGTGAAGAGCAATTAAGAATCCTTCAACTTATTTGGAAAAATGCTGTTGGAATTGATTACAAGCAAAGAAAAATTAAGTAATTTATAAATAATAATCAAAGTGGCAGAACTAGAAAACAGGAGCAATTAAGATTTCACTGTTTATTCTAATTCAGAAGAAAACATAGAACATGATAAGTTTTGAAGACAGAGTGCAATCAAGCATATTCTGAATTACTCTTTTTTGTTTATCATTCAGATATGAACAGAGATGATATAAGAAACAAGGAAATAACTTTAAAACACAAGGTATAGATGACTTATTGATCCGGTGTTTGATTCAAGAAATCTATAGAAAATCCTTTGCCTCAATTCTTTATCCAGCAAGCCATACGAAAATTTGATCCAATCAGCACTTTATTCCAAAAACTAGTATTACAGCAATGTATATAAATCCACCCAAAATACTTCAAATGAAGAAGTATTTATACTAATTGTAAACTGAAATATCTTGAAAAATATCAAGATTAGTTTCACAAATATCTCCAACTATTTACATTAATAGAACTTAAATAAAGGAAATTCAAAACTAATGAATCTATTTGAAACTATTTCTATGGATTTATTGTGACAAACAAGAGAAATTCAAATTTGATACCAACTCTTAGTTGATGATGAGGCATCCCAGTCACTAACAGCATCCTTCCTTTGTGCATTTTGCCCCAGAAATTCTGCAAACTTAGGGTCCAATGATACGCTTTTATATCTCAATACGTGATAGATATGTAACAAGTGAAAGAGGTTTTTGTAGATAAGAATGTTTTTGAAATAAACCTCTCTCGGTTTCCCAAAATTCATCTCCATCTGTTCACAATATGCTCTGCAAAAAGATGTAAAAAACAGTACTTTGCACAACTGAAAAATAGGTTGTGAATACATGCACTTATATCCCTCTTGGTAATACTTGTGTAAAACGTGAGATAGGTTTTTGTATATTGGCCTGTTAGGAACAAAAATATCCTCCAGTTTCTTGAAATACTTCTTTTATTGGCCACAATAGTTTCTGCAAAACTATGACTTAAACAGGAAATTTCTAAAGAATGTACCATCTTTGCTTTAATTTCATCTTTTAACCTTAAACTTCTTTTGACTGTTTTCCACTTTTACTTTGGATAAACTTCATTGTAGCTGGTGAAAGTGTTTCCATATTTGTTTAATCCGCAATGTCTTCATGTTTAATTTTACTGTTTACTATTTACTTTTTACTTTTACCGCTCTGTTTTTCAACTGTCTTCACTTTGACATGAATTTGTATGCTATGCTTTGTAACTGTCTTTTATGCTATTTATCTTCATGCTAGATGATATACTTGACTTGGTCCTCAATTTGATACTCTTTAATCCTGATACACTTTGACTGTTCTTTACTGTGTCCTTTTACCTTCAATGTGTAGTTTAGGTTTTTACTATCTGTTTCAACAGTAAATCCTTTTAATTCCATGTTTCCTATGTTTGTCTTTCAACTGTATGTTTTATCTTCCATCTCTGTTTGAATAGATAATTTTGGTAAAAATCTTGGAGTAAATAGGTCTTATGACTAGTATTAAGACAGTTTATCCAAGGATGTGGTCTTTTGCTCACCTGTAAAACAAAACAAACTATTAAGAAAGCATTGGCTTGCAGGGGAGGTCGAAAAGGTTTCATTTGAGCTTGAACGGTCTGTGGAGTGAGTCCAAAATGCTTTTCAGGAGGTAAACCATGTTTGAATTAGTTAACAGAGGTTTCAGGTGGCGCAACATACTACAACGAAAATGACATTTGTTCGCTTTATTTCACAAAACTGAGGTTGGCGGGGTTTTTCGTTTTATCTAGCGTATGACGTAAGTGGGATTTGACATTTTGTCACTATGTGGAGGGTGGTAAGCGGTTTGTATCGCACCACTTTTGAGGCTAGGCGGTTTTGGGCCAGGGGCGGGCGAGCATATGGACTGCACGACGTGTGGCAAAGGTACGGGTGGAAAACTGCCTGGTTATTGCGAGTTAAAGCGTGGTCACTAGGGGGGCACGATATCATCGTCAATTGTTGGATGAAAAGGGAGTGATCGGACGGTGGACGGACGTTGGAGGCGACAGAACTTTATTTTTGCGGGCTCGATAGATTAAATAGGTTAATAACTATATCGGGGTGATTTATGAATGGCAGGGATGTTTATTAATTAACCTAGAGGGTTAATTAATCCCGTATTTTGTGGAGTGGGGGGGGGATTAGGTTCTTAATGAATTACAAATTAATTCATTAATCCTTTTTTAAACTATGACTATGGTTGTATTCAACCAGGGGGGAATATATAAAGTGTCGAGTTTTTTATATATAGTTGAATAATACGAGAAGGGGAATATTTTTTTTGGGATTTATATAATATGTGTGTTAATCGTTAATATGACTATGAAGTGAAAAAGCGCCAAAGTTAAAATATTTCACGTATATATTTCAACTTAGGCTAAAGATAAAAAGGGATTTTTTAGGTGATATGGTGAATTATTCCTAAGTAAAATAGGATTTTTACTTAGGTAATGACTTTATGAAATCAAATGAATGGTTTATGGATGATTCTAAGTACTTAGGCTTTTAAATCATAGGGCCGAGGGTCTGGTCCTTCCAAAAGTTAGAGAAATGCTTTGAGCCCCTCCAATTTAGCAAATACCTTAGTACTTAGGGGAAATTAGTGAATAATTAGGGAAAATGAGAAGGGGAGTTAAATATGCTAACTTTGATTTGTTTGAGATGCTTTCATTGTACTGTATGCCTTGGCCTTGTGATGAAAGTGAAAGATTAACACATTTAGAGACATTATACATCACATATGATTCTGCAACATCATCTACCTACCCTAACTACTTTACCCTAACATTTTTTCTTCTTTATTTGGGTGCACTTAGACTGGCAAACCCTTATCAACTTTTCTTTTCTTTTACATGGAAAGCCTACCTAAGTCTACACTTATTACATCCAAGGGCTCAGATTAAACTATTGAGCTCCTTTTATTCACTCTACCTATCTACTTATCTGCCAAGTTTAAACAGTTTGGTTAGATTTTATTCTCTATCTCTAAAACATGAAATTCAAATATGAACTAGCCAAGTTTAAACTGTTTGACTATTCATCAATTGTGGCATAAGTTAACAAGCTGCACACAATTGCTTATTACAGAAAATGAAATAGTAGTGGCATTTAGATTTGCACACTTTCCTGGTCTATTTTTATTTGGGGTTCATTTCTTTCACTTTTTTGACCATTTTTATTCTTTTTACCCTTTGATTTTTCTTTTAGAGTATACGCTCTTTAAATTTTTTAAATTTTTTGATTTTTTGACAATAGGGAAAACCTTTGCAACAAGGAAAGGTATGAAAATATTACAGAGCTCATCAAGTCAATCATGAAATATGACACCCATTGGTATAGGAGCATAACAGTGCCAGTAGACACACCTGGAACCTTGCCTCTGTAGCTTGGGTGATCTATTATCACCAATCTCTGAGAGTACGCTTATTGCAAAGATCATTTGTTTACATCACATTTGTTCACATTCCACGATTAGAAAATTCCTTAGCAGATTCTCGCGTTGGATTGGCATATAAATCATTCATCACATTAAAACATAGAAAAATAATCGAAGTATCATTTAGATATATGATCATCATAAAATCGTCTGTATATAGATAGAGTGTTTGTGTCCAAAATAATATACAAAAATCAGGACAAAACGACCTACAAAATTTGGGCTTATGCCCATCATCATCTCTAATCACAAAAATATCTGATCATCTATCTAATTATCCTTCTCATGATGAGCAGCTAGAAAGAAAAAAATGACATTAGCCACATGCCGAAGTAGTCGCAACTAGTCCCGTGGTAGTCCCACCATGCACCGCTACATCTCCTCTGGTAAGTCCTCTATGGCCACCAAAGGTACTTGGTGAGTCAATCTCACCAAGTTTCTTTGGACTGCATGGAGAACACTCTTAGTCTCAACTGCAGCCCCTTCGACATCCCTTCCACAACGCCTGTGTCGAGGACGTCCATCAGGTCTCACCGGTCCCACATCTGAAACATGATCAATAAATTTTGTAAGTGTCTTGTCTCATCAAAAAAAAAATTAATTCATTTATATTGAAAATCCAAAAAATCTTAAAATTCAAAAAAAATAAAAAATCATTGATATACCTATGGCACTCCATGTTGTGTCTAGTGGCAAAACTAGATCTGGATCACCTCAGAAATCCATTCTGGTGTAGGGGTATTCTTCGAATTTGATGACCTGTTGATCCCACCAAAGGAAAAAATTGTCATCAAAAGTCATCCTAGGGACCTCATCGCCCCCTAGGCATTTCATCAAGTCAGCCCATCTGCCCATCCGTGGATCTTGTTGGGTTGTGCTATATTCTTTCCACGACTAGCTCACCTAGTTAATCGAGGGGCTAGAGGGGGGGCCGGAGCATTGATTGTGCAGTGGGGGGGTCATAGGGGGTTTGAGGGGGGTGGTTAGTCTCCCTCTACGGGGTTCGGGGCAGTGCCCTAGGGAATTTTTTTTTGGACCCTATATTAGGTGGGCGAACTTACGTATGGTTTTGTGCATGGTTTTTGCACATGGTTTTGGGCGCGATGTTTTTCGATCTGTGGTATTGGATGCTTTAGCATGTATATATATGTACTATAACATTGAAAGGAAAATAATGAAAAATCAATCTAGTAGTCTCGGTTTTTGGATCTAGGGGAAAATCTCTGTGTATATTTGTTTTATGTGTTATGCTCTCGCTATTGTTTATTTTCTGTGTTTTAGAATTCGTATGTAGGTAATTTCTATATAGGGTTAAAACCTACAGATCTCTTGGGCTACTGATGGTAGATAATACCTTGGGATGAAGTCTAGGTACTCTATGAAAAAACAATGAGCATAAGATAGTGTCATATCCAAAATTCTTTGTCTGACCCTTTTGGATGGAATTGAGTTGTTCCTTCATGTTGGTCAGCAAAGGTGTACACCAATCAAAGACAGTAGTGATGCAATCCACTTCTAGGTTCATGGACACTCATGAAGCCTGACGTAGAGCAGTAGAACCGTTTACCTTGGCTATGGTAAATAGTAGGATTTTCAATGATAAACTCTCTACATACTTGATTGGAATCTGACTTCAAACCTTTTCAGGGTTGCTAGGACAATATATGTGGGCACAGTCTTCTACACTGAGACTACCTCTTGTCCTACCAGTCGAGTGCACTCTCTCTCCCCTTCGAGAAAGACCTGTAATGAAATAAATGTCTTCTATCTTGATCCTTAGGAGCATCTGATCAATCACAAATGCATCATCTTTTGCACTCCAGTAATGAATTAGCAGCTCAAGCAATCGAGTATTCACCTCCATGTTTGGCATTTTGAAGAATTTTAACAAATCACAACCTCTCAAAGCATCTAAGGCATTTTGATCTTCCATCACTTGGTTATCAATGGCACTGTGCTCCCTCTCATGCCAGGTAATTGTCATCCTGTCAAAAAAGATGTTTCAAATCATTAAATCAAAGTTTGAATTTTTTTACTTGCACACACGTGGGTTCGCTTTTTACACAGTTGCGTATAGTGCCTTCTATATGCGGATTACCTATATCCAACCCGTGTGTATGCAGAGTAAATTTTTTTACATAATTTCTGACAGTGAAAATTATGGAAATACATCTAAAAAGCATAAAAAATGATAAAAAAAATCATGATTAAAGGGTTGCCTGGAAGATTTGAAGCAATTTGAACAGTTGAATTTGACAGAGGAATTTTGTTTGAGTTTTTTCTCCACATCTCCTTGCCCAAAACACAAATGGAAAAAATGTGAGTCCAAAAGTCCTTATATAGGTTGAAAAATGAAAATTATTTTTTCTAAAGTTGATTTTTATTTCATGGACTTTTTGACCTTTTGGCTTGGAGTGTTGGGAATGGTTTGTTTTTTACAGGATATTTTGGAGACTTTTTTTAGAAATCGCTTCGGTCCCATGACTGCAGACCCATCATGGCAGGTATCACTTTCTTACTGGCATATAGGTTAGGGAATATCACTTTCCACAACATTTTTCATACTAGCCTCCATACTACGATATTTTTGCCATAGGGTCGACCCCATCATGTCTTGATTCACAAACCATTTTCACTCGCCCACTTTTAAAATCATGACGTGATGGTAGAGCCAACCTTGACATGGATATCTTAGTTAGATCCTCACTGACATATGTTGCCCATGCTGCTATATTGAGTAGGCTAGGGAGTCCTCTTTAGTCCCGCCATGACTTGTGCATTGGAGACTCATTCTCGTTCTTCTTCGCTAATTTTTGGCTGTATACCCTAGAGGCTCCTTTATGTTGAGTTGTACTGTTGCATTGCATATTGACTATTTGCACCTTTTGGCCTTGATTCGGCTTCACTTGGACTCGTGTTTAAGCCATTTTTTGACTATGTCTTCTGCAAAATCAATCTTGCAATCACTTAGCCTCTACAACTTGATACACCCTTTTACTCGTGGAAAGAACATTTCTTTACGTGTCATTGACCAGTTTTTCCACCTTGCATTTGAGCATAGGAATGTTCCCCTCCTAGGCACTAGAGCATCTTCTTTTTTGACACTTGTTGTTTCCACTGTACTATAATATTGTTTTATACTTTTTCAGGCTTCATAAATATGACAAAGACAAAAAAATTATATATCCCAAGAAAGAGAGTGAATAGGACATTATTTCCATATTTAATGGCAGCTAGAGTCAATTGTGTCGCCCTTGAACAAAGCACTCAAAAAGTAAGTCTTTCCTCCATTGGGATGGGCTTTAGTTTGAATTAGGGGGAGCTTTAACCTTGTTATTAAGTCAATACTCCTCTGTTTGGTTATCTCTTCCAATCATATGGAGAGTTTGCTTATGCCTCTTGCATGAAAAACTTATACAAAGTTATCATATGTTGCCATGTAGTCACAGTTGATTCGTGATTTTGCTCAAGGGAGGTAAACCTGAGTCGCCCTCTCTGTGGTGTCTCTTGACCTATTTTTCAGTTGGCTATCCCTAGTTGTCAGAGTCATGTTCATTATCACATCAACTATTTGGTCCTTTACTCGTGTTGGTTTGTGAAGGTCTCCATTGAATTCTTGTTGGAGGGTCTTGCTCTTATCGACTATGACAAATTGCTCTGAGGGTAGATCTAGAGCCACACCCTGGTCCTATTCTCATTATTGATAGCTCACCTTGTGCTCAGAATCGATCAGTATCATGGGACTTTGATTGAGTGGTTTCCCTTGTGTTTGACATCAGCTTTCATTATCACACATTAGGATTCGTGCAGTGCCTTATTTTCCTTTTGACCTTATTGGTGGATTCCTCACCTCTGTGTCAGCTTTCATTATTGGTTGGTTAAGAGGTTTCTATCATGTGCTAGCTACATCTTGTGTATGCCAGAAACGTGCTTCGATTGGGTTACTACATCTTTATTCGTTCAATTCCTTTCACATTATTGGCCTACGGGTTACACTTGCACTAGATTGATGAAGGATGCCTTAATTCCTTCCTTCTAGTGGACCTTTTCCCATCAAATTCAACTCTAGAGTCCATTTGGCGGTACCTTAGGGTTTGCAGTCATCAGTGGCAGGCCCTTGTCTATCAACAGTGGGAAAACATCATTTTCTCATGATTGATAGATTCTTCCAAGTGTTCGACTACAGCTCATTTATTCACACTTGTTAGATTGTATTAGGTATCTTGGCTCTCATCATCATTATCAATGATAAGTCTCACATTTGTTAATGATATACATCAATGACTGGTAATCAAACAATTTCTCAAATAGTCGACTTCAGATCATTTATTCCCATTGTGTAGAAACGTACCACGGCGGTCGCTGAAAACCTCAGGTTTGCATCAGCATTTCTTGGTTCACTTGTCAGTTGCTCCTATTTCTGCTCGTTGACACCATCCTATATGTTGGCACCCAAGTTGCAGTGTAGTACCATTTATTCCACCATTTGACTTGGTACTTTTTGGATCAGCGTTATGACTTCAGTGACCAGCTTCATACTTCAGCATCATTGATTAGTTCTTTATATGTGATATTCAGACATGTACTTATTTGGATATGATTAGATGATCCATTGTGTATTTTCAGTTCCTTTATACTTGTATGCATATTGGATCCATTTTTCTTGACATGTGGACATGCTTTACTATCTTTGAGCATGGGTATGCCCACCTTATACAATAGTTTCTTTCTGATCTCTTTCACTAGCTTGACAGGTTGAATTCTGGTGAACTCCTCCTCAGTCTCGGCATGATTCCTTCTATACACTTAATACATTTCAGCCATCATGTACCCCTTCTGACCTCATATATTAGGGGACATCTATTGTATCCCCAATTACCACTTTTGGTAGATCTGATGCTCTAATTATGGCCTAGGGCAACCCTTCCTTCCAGACTTGGTCCAAAATGTAAAAAACAACTTTTTATTTCATATACACTACTTTTCCCTGTGATAAAAGCATGTACAAGTGGGTCAGCATATACCCAACCCACGTACATGTGTTAAAACACTTAGAAATAATAAATTTCCTTAATTTCGGGTGGAGTTTATGGGTTTTACCTATTATTCACCTCCTACATCCCGTGGCCCAACTATTTCCCAACTGAAAAAACTAATTTGGAGAAGTATAATTAAAACTCTGTGGGAAGGCCTTAAGAGAGAATAGTTGATTGATCCCTGATTGAATTTGATGAAATCCATGTGCCTCGTGCACTCGCCAAAGCTTTAGGAAACCCTCATTTCCTCTTTTGAGATATCCTTCATCCCTTTTGTGATATCCTTTTGTATGATGATGGAAGAAAATTTTGAGGCCTGGAAAGGACAGATCCGGAGGATGGTTCTGCTTGGAGCTGGAGGAAGACTCAGGTTGTAGTTTTCCACCTTTCTTGTATCTTTCATCAATAAATAAATGATGTTTTGTTCCTGATATTTATCGTGTTTATGCGTTGATCCATATTGTGATTTATTTGTAAATATTATATTAATGCGTAATTGTTCATTCGTTTATATGATCTAACGTATATATCATGAATATGCTTTATGCTTCTAGTGTTGTATATGCTTTTCTTGAATAATTTACAGGTTTCAAAGGCATAAGGAGAAGCAGAGGGTTTGCACCCTGTAGGATCTACCCAAACATAGGATCTCCGGGTAAGGACACTTATTCCCAGTTCAGTAGAATAAGCATTTAGATTGTTTGTCTGAGAATTTCTTGTTGTTGTTTTCCCTCCGCTCTATTGGGGTTTTCAACCCAAGACCCTAGGGTGTTCTCACCCACAACAAAGATGAATTTATATTTGTTTCTATAGTAGAAATATTTATTGTTTTTTACTTTGAAAAAAATTGGCTTACAGAAAAATGTTTTTAAGTATGATATCATTTTACTTAATTTATATATATGAAATATTAATTACTTTTTACTTTGATAAAATTTATCTCACACCAAATTAATTATTTCAGGCAACATTCTGGTTTGCAAGTAATCCAATCATGTAACATTTTACAAGAATTGACATTTTAGTTTTATGAGTATTCCAGTTTCATGCAACATTCTAGTTTTGTAAGTTATCCAATTTCATGTAACATTTTATACGAGTTGGGCATTTTAATTTTATGAGTATTTCAATTTCAAGCAACATTTTACAAAAACAACTACCTGCACCATAATATTCTGCCTATAATTTATTTCTTATACTTTTATGATTACTAGAAAGAACTATTGAATCTGCTCCCCATTGGCCAACAAGAGATTATGGGGAAATCACAGAAGAGCCACAACAAGTTGTCATCCTTCCTTCGAAGAAGGAAACCAAGGGAGGGAAATACATCATCCTAAATTAGTGGATGAACTCAATGTTAACCCAATATAGAGGTTCAAACATCCACAAACTTTTACCCGTATCTTTGTGTTTGGGATAGGGGTTTTATGACACGCAAAAGCTTTGTCTACAACACTGAGCTAATCCAAAGCGTCATTGGGGTCTCTGATCTACTACAATAGAGCTAAGATAATGATTTTTTATGCATATTCATAGTGCCAATGTCCCATAGTATTGTCAAATCTCATGTAACAACTACTGGAACATCATTATCATTAACAATATTATTATGTTGTTGCGATACCGCCAATTCTAGGTCATGCCTTCCACTATATTGATTTTATTTAAGTGCTATGGATCAAATCACAGATTTCAGAAATTGGGCACCTCCTTCAGCAACAGGGAGTTCAAACAGGCTGCTGATCAAATTCTCAAAGTTTAGTTTCCAAAAGGATGCTTATCATTTTCACTTTTTCCATGGATGTTTAGATTTGTTGATTGCCATTTATTAAAATTCCAAGGATTGTACAAGAACTAATAGAATTTTAACACTGCGTTAAGGTAGTACTTTGCATATTATACTTTGATGTCTCTGTCTCTTAGTAAATCAGTAACAAGTTCATTGTTGCCAGGCATGCCGAGGTGTCAGGGAGAGAGATTGTTCAAAGTGATCCTTTACCTCACTCTTCTATAAGTGAATGTTGTTTTATAATCTGTTTGTTTGTAGGTAATCCAGAAAATAAGAATGATTTTAGTTGATAACTAGCTTTGGAATTCTCAAAAGCATGCATCAGAAGTGAGTAAGTGTTGGGTTCGATTAGTAGTTATCTTGGTGAGATTTGGCCAATGAGAAATCAAATATATTCATGATTGGTTTTTCTTGCAAGGGGTTTCCAAGATAAAATCTTGTTGTTATTATGCATGTAATTGTTTGCATTTTATTTATCTTTCCTTTTTCATATTCCTAATAACTATATCAAAATTAGATTTAGAGACGATAATTAAGTACAATGTGATTAGAGTGTCGAGAGATCCATTGATGTGATGGGTCCACTTGATAAGTAATGGAGGGACCTTATCTGATGCATATAGTGATAATGAAGCATGTAGTTACGAGCATGAAGGAGGATCTGGTGGGCTTATGGAGATCTGGAGCCCAAGGCTTTGAAGGCAATTTAAATGTTTATGGGTCTCTTCATTTTAGAGACCAAAGGATCAAATTTGGGGTATATTATCAAGCACTTTGTACATATTGAGCAACTAGTGCACTATGCCAAACAGTGACTGGAAAACCATGATTTTAGGACAAAGTTATGGTTAAGGAGGCATATTAACTACATGGATATGAGAATGTGAATAAGTCAAAGGAAGTAGCATAGTTTTTTGAGAATGTGTAAGCAAAAGAGGCACCATTCTAGAGACACAATAATAATTGAAACGAACAAAATTAGTTTGAAGATAAATTTTTTAGAAGAAATATATAATCAGTGAGTTTTCATGTAGATTTTCTTGTAGATTCACAAGCTCATGCAATTTAACACACGGGACAAGAATCTACTTCTACTTTCAACCAGTGAAAGCCAATAGATTGATGAAAACAATATCAACAAGCACAAGACAAATCAATGACACATAACATAATAAGTTTTTTCTGATTGATGAAAACAATATCAACAAGCACAAGACAAATCAATGACACATAACATAATAAGTTTTTTCTGGGGAAAGCCATTGCTCAAAACCCTGCCTATCTGTATTGCATTAAATTATAAATGTGATTGAAGATACAAAGCTTGTTCTCACTAGAAAAATTCCGCACAAGTATGCTCAACTCTCTACCTCACAAGCCCGCTATTAGCCATCGCTTAGCCAATTTCCACTGCCTGCCAAGCTCCATTTCCTTGCACAATTCCTAGGATGAATAACCCGTATTTAAAGGGAATTCATGCTTCCAAAACTGCACAATCCTAATGAGGTCCTCTTCCTGATTGCATGCATGATATTTACAACTCAGTAAATCATACAACTGATAATACAATGTCCTTGCACTCTAGTCTCAACTGGGTCTTTCTCAGCACTGACATGCACGAGTTTTCGATGAGTGAATCTTCAGTTATCTGGAGTAGAAATTTTGGATGCACTAGTGCACTCACTAACTGCTAATCCTCTACTAGTTCAACAAACAACTAGAACTAGTTTAACTGACTATAACTCAGTAAACTGAGTTATCTAATTACAACTCAATCTAAACTCATACTCGACCCCTAAAATTTAGGGAGAACATATACATGACTTCCAAAAGACTTCCAACTCGAAATTATTAATCTAACTAAGTTAATAAAACTTAATTAACTATTTACAACTTGTTATGAGAATAGAATTCGATTTTAATTCACTCTTTAATTCAAGGACAAATTAGACTGGAATTTCTTGTTGCCATTTCTCAACTCTCCCTCTCAACAAGAAAGGGATTATCTGCTACCTCGATCCTATCTCTCTGAAACTCGAATTTACATCTTGACAATGCCATTGTCAAAATGTCAGCATCTTGCTCCTCCATGGGAATGTGCTCTAACAACATGACCCGCCTCAATACGTAATATTTGAGATGATGATATCGGATATCAATGTGCTTGGACCTATCATGAAAAATTGGATTTTCAAAGAGTTTGATACAACTCTGATTATTGCAGTAAATCATTTTTGGATCTATCTATTGACCAAACAGACCAACCAGGATCTTCCTCATCCAGATGGTCTCACATGTTTCCTGACTTGCATCCATGCACTCAGGCTCTACTGAACTAAGTGCAACCAATCTCTGTTTCCTATTGTACAAGGAAACTGTCGCTGACCCAATACTGAATATCCCTCCCGATGTTATTTTCCAATCAGATGGACTCCCCGCCCAATCTGCATTCATGAAGCCTTGAAGCTTCACTCCCTATGTCTATCTGTACCATAATCCATATTGAGTAGTTCCCTTGAGGTATCTCAATACATGCTTTTCTGCCTTCCAATACATCTTGGTAGGCCTAACGCTTGACTCAGCTGGTTAACTGCATAGCATAAATCTGGTTGTGTGTTCACTAAGTACATAAGTGAACCAACAAGTTGCCTGTAAATAATAGCTTCCACTACCTCTCCCAAAGTAGCATCCTCCTTCCTCCAGTTACCAGTTAGAGGAGTCTCCATAGGCTTGCAGCTCTCCATGTGGAACCTCCTGAGTATCTCGTTGGCATACTTGCCTTGAGACACAAAAAACTCCCCATCACCCTACCATACTTCCATGCCCAAAAAGTAATGCATGAGCCCCAAGTCCCTCATATTAAACTCTCTTGCAAGGTCCTCCTTGCAAGGTTTGATTAGCTGATCATCATCTGTCAATATGAGATCATCAACATAAAGTACAATGATCAACAATTTACCTTTCACCACTATATGGTACAGGTTCGCATCCGCTTCACTCTTCATGAAGCCCAACCCAATGAAGTAGTTGTCTATCCTAGTGCACCAAGCATGAGGTGCTTGCTTTAGACCATACAATGCTCTCTTCACATTCATCTGATGTATCTTCCAACCCATCTGCGTTGATAGTGCCAATATAGATCTGATCGACAAGTACCTTGCAACATGAGCAAAGGTCTCATCATAGTCAATCCCCTCTACCTGTGAAAAGCCATAGGCCAAAAATCTAGACTTATGCTTCTCCACACTACCATTTGCAACTTGCTTTACCTCGTAAATCCAATTGGAGCTCACCACGGACTTATCCTCCGGCGTCGAGACCACATCCCAAACACTGTTACAAACAATGGAGTCATATTCCTCCACCATGGCATCAACCCAAACCGACTGTTGCACGTCTTCCTCAAAGGAAGATGGCTCTATCACAACACATCCGTTCATAAGATCCATGTATCCAGTGTACCTATCAAGTGACCTCCTCTGTATGTGCTATGATGTGGGTGCTCCCACATTCTCTCTAGCATCCAACAATAATCTATCTCCCTCTCTGGTGCACTTTATCCCATCTCTAGAAGACTCTACCTAAGTGGATGTATCCACTCCCGGATCCTCTAAATGTGGCTGCTCCACATCAATTTGAGGCTCCTCAACCTTAGGAGCTAAAATCTCCTCAACCGCATGTAGTTGAAGCTCCCTCTCAAGGGAAACTCACATGGCCTTCTCCTCATCGAATCTGACATCCCTGCGAACCACTATTATCCTGCTAGTTGGGAAGTACACCCGATAGTTGTGAGGTGTATCAGTGTACCCCACAAATATCTCCAACTCTATTGTCGTCTCAAGCTTCTTATGTGCATCTTTGGTCACATGGAAATATACCGATGACCCAAAAATATTGAAGTGAACAATATCTGGCCTCTTACCGGAATAAGCCTCCTCTGGTGTCTTCATCCCTAGAATCCAATGCGAGCTATGGTTCTGAACATAAACTACTGTGTTGCATGCCTCAACCCACAAGTGTAGTGGGAGACCTTGATCATGCAACATCACCCTCACTGCCCCTACTATGCTTTTGTTCTTCCTCTTGGCCACCCCATTCTGCTAAGGGTTATGGGGTGTCATCAACTCCCGTTTAATCCCTTCCGCTGCACATAAGTTCTTAAAATCATTTGAGAGATACTCACCACCATTATCACTCTGTAGAGATTTAACCTTCTTGCCCGAATCTTTCTCCACCAATGCTTTAAACTCACAAAACTTTGTGAAGGTTTGATCCTTTTTCTGCATACAAAATATCTAGCATTTTCGAGAAAAGTCATCAAAAAATATAACATAATACTTGTGTTTGGCAGTGGATGCTGTCGAGAATGGTCCACACACATCTAAATGTAATCGCTCTAGAATAACCTCTTCTCAACTATCTCTATCATGAAAGGAAGACTTGGCGTATTTACCCAAAGTACACCCCTTGAATGTCTCAACTTGCTTTAGTTTACCTTTGGGCAAACCGATGGAGATCTGCTGCATGATCTTCAAAGCCCCATGATGCAAGTGGCCCAATTTCCTATGCCACAAATTTCTAACGTCTCGGCTCTACACCATCTCTGCTTTCATGCTCAAAGCAGCACAATCCTCTACCTCCAACTTATAGAGATTCTTCACGCAAATCCCTATCTTCTTTACCTGACCCATGGTTATGTGTCAAAGGAATGCCTCTCCTTTCAAGAAGATCACATCATAGCCTCTATCCTCAAGCATGGAAACATATACCAAGCTCTTCTTCAGCTTAGGCACATACATAAAATTCTTCAAGGTGAGGGGGCCCCATGTGAAAATTCCTCAACAGGAATCCCTACTGTAGCAATCTAATGTTACTTCTCCTACTTGTTAATCCATACAATTTATTTACTGTATGCTACGGTAAATATCGAAGTAAATAATAATGCAACCTTCACTTAATTAAATTATAAGTGGAAACAAGATACTGAGCAATAAAGAAAATATAACATAATAACACTGTTGTTTTTGGAAAAACGTCCCCGGAAAAAACCCAATGCGGGAAAACTGATGCAGCAGCTCTGAGGGTTTATTATTAAGCAATAGTTTCTGAATGCAACTCTATATGCCCTCCTAATAGTCTAGTTATAGAGAAATACATTTGACAAAGAAGAATTGTGAGATTACCTCACTCTACCCAGCTAATCCCGACTGTTCTGGTAGTTGACTCAATTGTCCCCGGCTACAACTACGCTACCCCTGTGTAGTAATTGCCTAGGCCTGCATGGAGCTCTCTGAGGCTCTGCGTAAAATCAACTGGGAAACCTCTTGCTTTCTATAGCAGTTTCCAGCCCTCATGGCTCAAAAATGTCAGCTCCTCTGCAAAACTCAGACTTCTACATGGGTGAATAAGCTACCTCTGTGTGAGCTCTTCTTGGTCTGCATCAACTCTGCGTTGGTGATTCTGGCCCAGTGTCAACCCCTTTGGTGTCTCTCTGCCTCTCTCTACTACGTATCCTGGGTCCTAGAGAAGATACTGCAACCCAACTATCCCTTCCCCTCGCTGCAAGAAATCTCCTCGATCAAAATTTCCTCCGGAGAACTTCTCACTTCCGAAATTTAATCTCTTCATCTCTTGGTGTGTTTTCCAAATGACCCTCAAGCCCCTTCTTATACCTTCCTGTTGGACAACCAATGGCGTATATTAACTCCTAATCAAAGGCTCAGATCGTTTTGACTTGAGCTTCGTCTTTTTCTAGAAGTTACACCCACAATTATATTAATACCCATTAATATTTTAATTTTCATAAGTTTAGACTTAGGAACTCCATTAAAAATATTAATTGTATTAATAAAATCATCTCTAGGTGGAATTTCCCAAAAAAAATTTGTGTTCATTGGAATGCATGTGCCCAAGCCTCCCTGTAAAATTTGAGGCCTAGAGCACATCTGATGCTACCCCAAATCAACAATCCCTCTTAGCGAGGAATGTGCTCTAGCAATATATGCTACTGCATACTGCTCTGACTCTAAGGCATTTTCATATGCGCTAATGATGTCTCACATGTTGTCCACCAACTACTATGCTGCTGCTGACACTTCCACTATCAACACTACATCTATACTAAAAATCATCTCAAGTGTTACATCTATGCTGCTGCTAGCGTTGCCACTGCCAACTGCCACTGCATTGCAAACTATTGCTCCTACTTTATCAACAATGAAAAATCATAAAAAATTAGTGAACTAACTGTGTTCAATATGATACCACATGAATTTTAAAGCCTGACTTCTACTTGTATCTGCGTTAACCCTCTAAATCTACTGCATTGCTCCTGACCTCTGCTCTGTGCCATCTACACTACTGCCAACTCTGCTCTGTGTTGTTCAGTCCTCAGCACCATCTGACACTAGTCCATCCTGCTACCTCTGATTTTGGCTCCCATAGTAGGGTATTGAACCAGGAGGTGGACTCCTCAAGGATCCTCCCATCTGTAGCTCTTTTGAGCTACAACTCCAAATCAACCCCCCTCCCTCCTAGAGATGTGGCTGCCATCTCTGCCACAAATGTCGAAAATCTCCTCTCTCCTCTGTGTTGCTGCTAGTCTAGGCTATGAAATCCCTACTGGAGCTAGTAAAACTGCTACCCCTTGCTATTGCTCATCTCTAGAGAATTCGAATTCCTTGGCCAGGAATTCTCTGAGGAAGAAATTCCCTCAATTGTGCTTCTCCTCTTCCTTTTAATGATTTCCTGCCCAACAAACTTCATGTAGAAAAGTCTATGTCCCACCAACTCTTCCCCACGTTGAGGTTTCAACGTTGCTCCCTCTGTCCTAGCAAAAATTTGAAATGGGAGTCCTTCTCTCCGTCGACTCTCTCGGAGAGAGACTACCTCGAAATTTCAGCCCTTTGGCTAGGAACTGCACAAACCCTTTGGGGTTTTGAACTACTGCCTCCTGCAGCTTTTTGTACTCCCTCTTCTACTCAACATTGGATCTACTAACCCTGGTCTTCTTTCTTCACCTACAACTCTGATACCATGTGAAAATTCCTCAACAGGAATCCCTATTGTAGAAAACTAATGTTACTTCTCCTACTTGTTAATCCATACAAGTTATTTACTGTGTGCTACAAAAAATATCAAAGTAAATGCTATTGAAACCTTCACTTAATTAAATTATAAGCAGAAACAAGACACTGAATAAGAAATAAAATACAACACAATGACAACGTTGTTTTTGGACAAATATCCCCGAAAAACCCAATTCAAGAAAACCGATGCAGCAGCTCTAAGGGTTTATTATTAAGAAGTAGTTTCTGAATACAAATCTAGATGCCATCCCGACAATCTAGTTATTGAGAAATACAATTGGCGGATAAGAATTGTGAGATTACCTCACTCTACCCAGCTAATCCCAACTGTTCTGACAATTGAATCAATTGTCCCCTGCTACAACTATGTTGCCCCTGCGCAGTAACTACATGGGCTTGCACGGAACTCTCTGAGGCTTTGCATCAACTCATCTAGGAAACATCTTGCCTTTTGGAGTAGTTTCCAGCCCTCCTAGCTCAAAAA
This sequence comes from Pinus taeda, assembly GCA_000404065.3. Classification (NCBI taxonomy): domain Eukaryota; kingdom Viridiplantae; phylum Streptophyta; class Pinopsida; order Pinales; family Pinaceae; genus Pinus; species Pinus taeda. The sequence goes on along the minus strand of APFE030703929.1, from coordinate 3,970 downwards.
TTTCAGCTCCTCTACAAAACTCGGACTTCTATGTGGGTGACTGAGCTGCCTCTGCATGAGCCCTTCCAGCTCAATGGCAACTCTACGTGGGCTCTTCTGGCCCAATGTCAACCCCTCTAGTGTCTCTCTGCCTCTATTTGCTGTGTATCCTAGGTCCTGGAGAATATACTCCAACCCAACTATCCCTGCCCCTCACTGTAAGAAATCTCCTCAATCAGAATTTCCTCCTAAGAACTTCTCACTTCAGAAATTCGATCTCTTGATCTCTCGATGTGTTTTCCAATTGACACTCAAGCCCCTTCTTATATCTTCCTATTGAACAACCAATAGACTATATTAACTTCTAATCAAAGGCTCAGATCGTTTTGACTTGATCTGCATATTTTTCTAAAAGTTACACCCACAATTAGATTAATACCCACTAATATTTTAATTTTCCTAAGGTTAGACTCAGGAACCCCATTAAAAATATTAATTATTTTAATAAAATCGTCTCTCGGTGGAATTTCCCAAAACGGTTTCTGGGTTCTTTGGAATGCATTTTCCCAAGCTTCCCTGCAAAATTTGAGGCATAGAACACATCCGATGCTACCCCAAATCAACACCCCATGATCCCTCCGAAAAGTAACTGTGCACAATCGAATAGCACTATACCTCCCGTCGTCACCCATCTTGATATGAATCTGGAGATATTTCTCCTCCAAGTCACTGAATAACTCCTTTTTGCCAGTCATGTGGAATGAAGCTCCACTGTCTAAGTACCATACATTTCCCATCATTGATGACACCATGCATGTAATGAGGGAAAAGTCCAATTCGAATTGAGAGGCCAAAGCCTCACCCACCACTCCTCCTGAGGACTTCTTCTTAGACTTCTTGAGTGGAACATTTGTAGCGAAATGGCCCAGGTCATGACAATGAAAGCATTTCACTTTTTTTATGTCTTTCTTCTTGCCTCCATGACAAGAATCCGATTTGGAATGGGAATATTTCCTTTTCCCCTTCTTTGCCTTAATCACTAAGGCACAATTTTCTTCATCATCAGTCTTTGATGAAGAGCCATCCCTGGTGTTTTTCTTGATCTCCTCCTGTATCAAATCCGACCACAATCGTTCCCAATCAGGCAACTTCTCCCAACCATTAATAGAGTCCTGATAACTATGTGAAATCTTTGGGAGTCCCAGAAGAGAAAGATTCACCATATCATCCTCGGCAACATGATTCCAACACTTCCAAGTTCATCACGACATTGAGTGAACTTGATCAAGTATTTTGGAATCATCTCACCATTCTCCCTTTCGATTTTTTGAAGTTTTTCCTTTAGTGCCAATTTCCTTTGATCACTTTTGTTTTGATACAAGTATGTCAATTATTTCCACACAGCATACGAAGTTTCCTTGCCATGGAGACTCGAGACAATGTGGTCTCGAACTCCCTCAAGGATTATCCACCTCACCTTCACCACACACTACTTCCATTCGGTCAGATTCTATGCATTTGATGCTGCTGGCTTAGGAATGTCTTAACCAACAAATTCCTTCAAGCCATTATCCTCCAACATAGCCTTTATTCTGTCCCTTCCAAGGCATACATGATTTGCAGACCGTAGAACACCATCTATCGATACTGAAGTTTTTGGGTTGTGTTATGTACTTTCCACGACTAGCCGACGTAGTTAACCAGGGGTTTAGAAGGGGGGTGGATCCCCCACTTCGTTGCACCAATTGCGTAGCAGGGGGGGGGGCGTTCACAGGGGGTTTGAGGGGTGTAGGTAACCAGACTCTATGGGGTCTAGGCCAGCGCTCCGGAAAATTTTCTTTTTGGACCCTATATTAGGTTGGGCGGACCTACCTATGGTTTTGTGCATGATTTTTCACACATGGTTTTCGACGTGATGGTTTTCTGACCATGGTTTTGGATGCGATGGTTTTCGGTCCATGGTTTTGGATGAGATGGTTTTCAATCCATGGTATTGGATGCTTTGACATGTATAAATATGTATTGTAACATTGAAAGGAACATAATGACAAATCAAGCTGGTAGTCCCGGTTTTGGGATCCAGGGGAAAATCTCTATGTATATGTGTTTTATGTGTTATGCTCTCGCATTGTTTATTTCTATGTTTTAGAATTCGTATGCAAGTAATTTCTGTACAGGGTTAAATCCCACATTTGGTATCATAGTTGTTTTGGCTTCAAGGGGACGCCTTTGTTGCCAAGGGGTTTTGCTCGGGCCTGTGGTAGACCCTGTTCAGTGGGAGATTTGTGGGATCAATTCTGGTGGTGAAAGAAGATGGCGAGCAGTGGAAATATAGAGATCAAGAAATTTAATGGTCAGGGTTTTGAATTATGGAAACTCAAGCTGGAGGATTTGTTGGTGGATAAAGATCAGTGGATTGCAGTAGATCCAGGTACTAAACCAACAAGAGTGTCTGATGAAGAATGGAAGAAGTTGGATCGGAAGGCAAAGAGAACAATACTATTGTGTGTCTCAGATTCAATGTTGTTGAATGTATCAGGGGAAGCTACGACGAAGGATTTGTGGGACAAGTTAGGGACTTTGTACCAATCTAAGTCTCTGGTGAATAAACTGTTCCTACAAAAAAAGTTGTATAACCTGAGGATGAAAGATGGAGACTCGGTGACAAAGCATATGAATGCATTTAATACTGTGGTAAGTCAATTATTATCTATTGATAAAAATTTCAGATGAAGATAAGTGCATCAGTTTGTTGTGTTCTCTACCAAATTCGTGGGATAGTCTGGTTATTGCAATAGGTAGCAATGCAATTGCCTTGCAGTTTGATGAAATAGTCTCATCCT
>APFE030703914.1:19243-30186 GCA_000404065.3 Pinus taeda | reverse complement strand
ACAGTCTGGCTCCATTGTTTACCTCACGAGTTGCAATTTTGGCACTGCTATGTAGATCATATATGTTCACTGCATCTGGAGTGAATTCCACTCTCTTTCCGGTGCCGGAATGTGTGATCTGATAAACTGAAAGCAAGTTTACCGAAAGTTTTGGAACATGAAGCACATCTTCAAAGCTTCCATGTGAAAGTTCCACTCTCCCTTTTCCGGTGACCTCAATAGGTGAGTCATCTCCCATGAGGATGGGAGGTTCTTTGCATGCATCCAAAGAGGAATAGACTTCCTTTGCAGCAGCCATATGATGTGATGCACCAGAATCTATAATCCATGCATCAGGAGAAGAATTAATTGCAACTAAAGCATGAAAATTATTACCTCTCCCATGTGGCGGATCCTCAGTTTTCTTCTTGGCGTCCTGAGGGATGTGATCCCCAAGGTTGTGCTTCTGAAGGATTTCTGCCATTTGGTCAATTTGTTTCTTCTTTCAAGAACATTCTGGATGGAATCCTCTTTGACAGTAGGTGCATCTGTTTCCTTTCTTCCCTTTCTCATTTCTCGAGCCGGAGGAGTCATTGAAGGGCTTTGTGTACCCTTCCTTCTTTGGATGGGAATGCGCTTTTCCCTTGTCTTTTTGTTGCTGATTTTTCTGACTTGAATCAGATCTGTGATGTTTATTGTGGCTGCTATCATGCACAGCAAGTGCATGCGCTTTTGGAGGCTTGATTTTCCCCATGCCAATGAGTTTATCTTGCTCAAAAATAAGGGACTCCATAAATTCTTGGAGAGAAGGCATAGTATAGGATTTACCTGTTGCGAGCCTTACTGAATGAAATGTAGACACAAAGACGAAGTATTCTGGTCCGAGCTTTGACATAATAGAGAGAATTTGGCGACTCTCCTCCTTGGATTTGTCAATTCCACAACCCTTGAGTTGCAGCAATAGATCATTATATTTGGTGAAAAAGTCTTGAATTCTATCATAGTTCCGTGGATCCAATGATAGCAGCTCCACTTCGAGCATATGTCCTTTCATCTCATCTTGTTTCCCATAGAGATCTTCAACCTTTTTCCAAATCTCATTGGGAGTATTGCAAGTAGATAGATGAAACTGCAACTCTGGAGAGATGGACATGCATATGGATCCGTGGGCCTCATCCATACGGTTGAGATACTTGGATTTCTCTATGGCCGAAGTGGGTTCCACTTTTGTAGCCATGGTAATCCTGTACAACCCTTTTTGATGAAGGTATCAAGCCATTTGGTCCTTCCATTCGTGATAGTTGTACGGTGTTAGGATCGATGCTTTAGGAAACTCCATTTTTCTGTCAATCTTCGATCTCCGAGCTGTAATACCTGCAAAATAAAGTACTGGTGTGCCTTTATCTAGCAACCTGTGGGTTCTGATACCATGTAAATGTGTTAGAAAACCTGCACAGATGAATCTAGCTAGTAAAGGTTGAACACACAGCTTTGCAGAGCAAAAACATTAAAAGAAAATTGAAAGAAGAAAAGAATGATTCATTAGAAAATATGTTACAATGCTCATTATATAGCATTACTGGGTGAAGATCCCAAGGTAATGAACTATAGTGGGTGAAGATCCCAAGGTAATGAACTATAGTGGTGATCAATGAGAAGACTCAACACCTACAACAAGTTCCGGAGATAACTAGTCAGTTGCGGAGTTAAAGAAGGAGCAAATCAAGGAGTAAGTCATGCAAAAAGAATCTTGCATGCAATCACATGCTCTAACTAAGAGTCCGCATGTAGATGTGAGTAGTTGCATGTAGTTGCATGCTTTAACTAAGAGTCCGCATGCAGTTGCATGTAGTTACATGCTCTAACTTAGAGTCTGCATGTAGGTGTAGTAGTTCCAACAAAAACATTCCATAACAATAGGTATTATAAATTGGAAAACCGTTAACATTAGCGTTATAATGGTTCTGGAAATTACCTGTAAAGGAAAGGGACAACCAGAAATAGGTGGAGACCTGCTACCAACAACATAATCAATAAGAAAATTCAGTAAATAATAAATATTATTTTGAAATAAAAGGAAGTCCTGAAAAACTAGCTTTACCTGGAAAATCCCTTCCAAATAATATGAACATCGCCTGACAAGAAAGGAAAATGAACAAAACTGCATTTCACTAACAACCGGAGTAGGAATGGATTCAATTGTGAGTTCTCCTCTGCAAAACCACCCGTTCATTTGAAAACCTTACTGGAAAAGAAAACCTAAGGGTAAAGATGAAAAAATTGATTCGTGACACAGTTGAATACCAAATTGACCAAATAACTGAGCTATAAGTCATTGGCATAGATAGAAGTTTTACCCAGGTTAGCTTTTGTATCATTCAGTGTGAAAGGGGAAATGGGGTCAACAATGAAGCACTGCAGACATAGTCACCCTATAAGGGAAACGAATGGTTAAACAGGTTGGGAATCACCTTAAAAATTGGAGACCACTCTGAATATATACCATAATTATGCTGAAATAGGGAAGCCCTTACCTGTACTCTGAAGAACGCGTCGGTGATGAACCATACCATGCTAGAGTGACACCACAGTGCCATAAAAGTCACAAAGATGGGGAAAGTTACAAATCTCAGCTAGAGCAATTGAGCCAAACCACCAGGTGCCAAGAGCGGCGACAAATGCGGTCAAATGTGGCAATTGAGGAAGGAAAAAGGCTTAGGGTTCGGCTAGAGTAATATTAACCTTTGATCTTCCTTCCATAATCTGAGTCGTAGAACAACTCCCAAGACATAATACACCATTTGATGGATGCAGACGGGGTTATAGGGGAGTGGCAAGCTTGGTAGTTGAGGAATGGTGGAGAGAGGAACCATAAATTGAGTTAACATCGTGAATACATATTGAATGCAAGGGTAATGTCGAGGGCTACATTTTCAATGAACGACCAAACTGATACTCAATACTTAGATACAACCTTAGGGATATAAAAGTCTATTAACTAAGCTGTATATTATTCCAGTAAGGGAGGTTTAATATGATGTTACAGCAAGATATGTAACTCATGGTGTCAGGAAAAGCCATGATGCGTAACTGCAGGTATGGTAGACTTACCCTAACAAACCCATAAAAATGTCTAAAGTTCGGTCTAGTGATATTAAATCAATACCATGTAGTGGTAGCCAGGGGGTGCGCCCTCTTCACCCAATGAAAATGAAACATTCCAATGAACCTAGATAAAATAATAGGCACAGTAGTATATATAGTGAGTAGAATGGTATATTAAAAGAATATATTGTTAATAAACAAAAGAAACATGTACAAAACCTAATTATTGGAAGTAATAACAATAATTCTCTTTGAGGTAACATATAGGTTAGAAATAAATACTAACATAAATAAAAGGGAAAAAAATTAAAGATTGTTCAAATCGTATAGAGAGATGTGACAGACCCAAAAGTTGGGTGGTAGAATAACACAACCTCCGATCAGTCCAAACACTGAACAAATAAGAAGACAAACAATCAATTGAATAGATTACACTCGCATTACATAACAATCCATGTGCCCAGCTAACTTCATAGAGACACTAAGGGATGAGGTGAAGAAAAGAATATTGTGTTCCCTCATTTATACCGGGAATTGCATGCCTTTGACACACATCAAGTTGACAGTTGTCTAATTTAACTCATGGAATAACTGGGTGGTAGAGTTTGTTGTTTACAACTCTATGAGTTCAAATTCTACCACCACTTCCCTTATTTCATGTTTTTAAGTCATTTCAACCTTCTTTTCATGGTTACATGATTTTAGCTCTAAATATTGTATTCCAAAGAGAAATATTGTGGCATCTAATAATAATAGGCATTTAGAAGTGCACTTAATATTTCAATTTACATATATTAATTAAACACAAATTACAAATTTTTGCATTTATGTATTTCATGGAAATTACATATTTCACATTTATATGTTCCATGGAATGTAAGTGATGGTTTAATTGTTAGATGGGCATATGGTTCTCCTAAGTGTAAATGCAATTTTAAGGTATGTTTTAAAGTTGAAATATTTATCTAAGACAATTCACACATTGATAATTCACTTTTGAATATTCTAAAACAAATTTTCATGTTTCACAACACTTTTAATCATTTATTGGCTTGATTAAATCTTCAATCCAAATTCATGTTTCACTCAGACAATATAATGAATCAGCTAGATCGACCATATCATTTATTGTAAATTTAATAGCTTGATTAAATCTTTTATTCAAATTCATGTCTCACTTAGACATTATGAATCAGCTAGAACGACCTTATAGATACTCAGACATTATGAATCAGCTAGAACGACCATATAGATTCTCACCCTAGACTAAGATAGTTTCATTTTCTAAGTCTAAAGAGTGGAGTGAGACCACAAAAGTGACATTAGATGGCTTGCCTCATAGTTTCCTTTGGGTTTTTCTAATGAAGTTAAAACTTTTCCTTCCATGTGAATTTGAGTGGTAACGACACTTCATGATGAAATAAAATACAAATAAAATAATAACATTAATATCTAAAATATAATATAAAGTAGAAAATAAACATTATCTTATCATAACAACATAAAAGTTTTATAAAAATCGTAAAACAGAAAGGTTTTATAAACATCTTAATAAAATGGACTTGAAAGCCATCTTGACTGAAAGTCCTTTTTCACTCTTTATGTGATTTAAGTTGAAGTAATAAAATAACTGAAATTGATGGAGAAAATACGACCACTATCTTAATGTAAATGAAAAAAGTGGATAAATATATGAACATTAACTCAAACCCTATAATTAGAAATAATAACTTGATAAGATATGATATTTTTCAATACACTCTTTTTTGGAGTGGAGTAACCATCCGTAAATCATAAAAATATTAAATTTTTTTAATTTAAATCTATAGCATTGAGTTTTAAAAATTTGTTGAGTTTAATATGTGAAAAAATAAGTTGAAATCATGTTATAACTTTACAGTCACATTTAAGTTCAGTAATAATCTTTAAACATTTTAAAATTAAATATATATAATAATTAATGAAAAATAATTAAATAATTCGTATATATATTAAGTATAATAAACAAATAAAAATACTAAAATATAATAAATTATATTTATAAATCGAAATATATTTTAAAATTAAATTTTAAATATTAATATTATAAATTAATAATTAAAAATATTACTATATATTTTTCCAACTTGAAATAGTTTTTATATATTAAGATTTATATTTTAATAAATAAATCATATTAAATGTTTTTTCCCAGTTTGAAATAGTTTTTATATATTAAAATTTATATTTTAATTACGCTATAAGGCATTTCTCTTTTAAATGAATTCTCTTATCATCCTAGTTGTCATTGTTATACACCATCAGATGAGGCGTTAGACGATTGAAAAGTTACCATCTGTTGATCTCATAACTGACTTTTGGTAACCGACTCTTTACCACTCAACTCTTTAACACTCATAACTGACGGTAACCGACTCCTTACCACTCAAGTGACTGGCTCATTAAGTAACCGACTCCTTACCACTCAACTGAGTGGCTCATTAAGTTTTCAGTTACGTTGTGACTACCCTTGCTTCAGTATTATGGTTCATTCTCCCTTTCTGAGTTCGAATCGAATGTGAAGCAACCATCACTGGAAACAAGTTTTCATCACCCCCTAGGTTACCATCACTGGAAACAATTTTCTATCACCCCCTAGGTTACCTTCAACCAATTCCTCCGCCAGGTTTGGCTCTTTTGTGCTCCTCTTTTTCTTTTTTTTTTCCTCTATTTTTTTAATTATTCAAGAGTACGCCATATATTGGCTCTGTTTATGGAAGGTGCGTGGGAATATTAAGTTTTTATTCTCTGTGAGTGTATTATTTAAGGCTATTTCAATATAACGATTTAGTAATGGAAGATATGCGGGATTATTATTGTATTTTCTTTTCGTTTATCAAAAGACAGCTACCAATAATATATGAAACTCGTCGCTACATAACATCAGAATTTTCTTTAGTTTATATGGGAAGAAAATATGTTTATATTTGATTTTCTATTATTCGTTTATCAGAAGACAACTACCAGTAATATATGAAGCTTATTGTTGCATAACAACAAAATTTTCTTTAGTTTATATGGGAAGAAAAACTATTTATATGGTAGGTTGCAGTAATTATAAACAGTGTGTATGGTGGGGAGATAGATCACTGCAGTTCAGAGTATGTTTTATCACATTGCCAAGGTTCGAAAATTAATTTATGATTGATTTCATAATAAGCATCAAAGCTTATGAAATGTTATATCTGTCATAAGCAATACTTGTATCATTTTTCAGTGAAAAGTAGTCTACGAATAAGAGAACTCTAATTATTATCGATTTTTATATGTACAAGTTATAATTGGGCATAGATCCTTAAAAACCATGTTTATATTTTCTAATGATTATAATAATTGTAATATATAAGTGAATTAATAAGTATAAAAAAGGGCAATAGTATCTCAAAACAACTGCTATTGCTTTAAAAATAATGATGGAAGATATGCACGACTATCTCATTTCTTCACATGTAAACATAGGTTTGTTTTTTTGTGTAAATATGGGTTTGTATTTTCTAGATTTTTAAATTATTCATGAGTAGGTGTATAAGTTTGGGTTTATATTTTATGTCTTTTTTTAATTATTCAAGAGTATGCCATATAGTGGTTCTGTTTACAGAAGGTACCCAGGATTATTAAGTTTTTATTTTCTGTGTGTATTATTTATGGTTATTTTGATATAACGATTTAGTAAAGTGAGTGTATTATTTAAGGCTATTTTGATATAACAATTTAGTAATGAATGATCTTTGATCTTGTGAATATATAATTTTGAAACATTGTATTATAATGTTGTGTAGAGATTGTATTTATTTTACAAGGCACTGCAAGCTATTAGTTTTTTTTCTACTGCCCTACGGCGTTTTCTCTGCAACATCTAGTGCAAATGCTAATAAATAAACAATATTAAATGTTTATATTGAAGATGAAAGTGGGAAGGACAAAATTGGGAGGAAACTGGGAAGCGAAGCGAAGGCGACTAGGGTTCCAGTTTGTGGAAGAGGTTTTTCTCCATGGATGGGCGCAGAGGAGGGAGCTCCACTCCCTCCTACAAGGAGGCGGTGGCCAATAAGGGAAAGAAACCTCTGGAAAAGGGTAGGGGTAATGCTGAGGAAGGAAGCAAAATCAGGGAAGAGGAAGTAGAAGGTACCAAATCGAAGGAAAATGATGGAACAAAAGACAAGGAGGAAAATGACAAAAAACAGGGAACAAAAGACAAAAATCAGAAGGGACCATGTAAACCCAAAGCTGAAATCACTCCTAGAGTAGTTTTAAATGATCTAGTGCTTCAAGAGCACAGGGATCACATGAGGACTTATGCAATCATATGCAAATTCATGAGGTTGTGGCCCACTGAAAAAGCGTTACAAACATGGATCAGATACCACTGGAAGCCTAAAGGGAGCATTGATCTTCATCTGGGGTCCAAGGGATTCTTCACTATGGTGTTCACTAACGCTGAAGATAAAGATAGAGTGTTTGAAGGCGAGCCTTACTTCTATGCAGCAGTAGGGCTATATATGCGGCCATGGGTGATGAAATTCGTACCGAAGTGGGAAACTTTTACTTCAATCCCAGTTTGGGTAAGACTCTATTCTCTATCTCTTGATTATTGGCAGACATAATCGCTTATTGCCATAGGCAATAAATTAGAACGGTTTGTCAAAGCTTCTAAAGCCACTAGAAGGGGAAAATATACCTCCTTTGCAAGGATATGTGTGAGATGGATCTATCTGGAGCTCTTCTGGATGAGGTTATCTTCGAGGTTTTTTATGAGGAATGGGTGCAGACAATAGACTACAAGCATATTCCATTTAGATGTCGTAAATACCATGCACATGGGCACCTTATAAGAGACTTCCCTCTTAGTAAAGTAGAAAACAAAAGAAAAACTAACACAATGAAAGACACAGACAACTTTCACAAAGTAGTTCATAACGGAAAAAGCGGAAAAAAAGGGCCAAAGCAACAATAAAATGAAGGACAAAAGGTTAGTTAGAATCAGTTCCAAGTCCTTGAAGAGGATGAAGAAATAACATTAGAAGATCAAGTAATGAATGAAGGTTATGAGAAGAAGGAGAAGGAAGAAGATCATAATCAGACACAGGAAAACAAAAAACAGAAAGGGATCATGATGAGTGATTCAGAATTGGAAATGGATCATGAAATGACCCAGAGTGAGATGGAAATGGAGAACAATGAGCTACATGAGATTCTTGACAGAGAAAACCTAGATCTAGAAGGGTTCTTGATTCAGAGAACAATTAGCGGTGTAGAATCTCTACCACAAGAAGAGTTCAATCGAATACAATAGTTATTTTTATGGAAAAACCAGGCAAAGGATTTGGAGGGGTTCAACCACATTGAAAAACAGAGTAATGAAAGTGTGAAAGCAGTAAAAATGACTCCAGGGTTAGAACCAAGAAATCTAGGAAAAAAAAGAGGCAGGAAAAAGCAGAACGAGCTACTGATGGAATGTGGAAAGCTTATGGTAAACTCGAGTAAGATGAAAGATCTAACCAGTTATAGTTAGAAATAATGAAGAAATGGTTATGTGGTTGTAACGTTACCTTCTTACTTTAGGAGTTGTTCCTAGAATTTAGGAGGATGGTTTCAACTACCTACTTTTCAGTCATGTATTTAATATGTAATATCATTCATTGTAATGTATTGAGTGAACGAGAGAGAGAGAGTCTCCTCCTTGTATGAGTGCAGTCTCCAGGTGATGTACACACCTGTGAGCTGCAACTCCTTCTGATTGATTCAAGTTTCATTATTTTTATCTTGGTATCAGAGCTTAGGGTAGAGGTAGCCTTAATTTTTTTTTTGGGATGTATCATTAGTTGCACATCTGTAGTGGTAGGAGAGCTTGTAAATGTATCTGTGTGATCAGGTGGAACTGCAGTAACACCTGGAGTGAAGGGTCTCAGATGACTGATCATCTCTGAGCTGGAGAAAAGGTTGAGAAATTGGCGCTACTTTTGGGCTGAAAAGCGTGCCAGGAGGGCCATTGGCGCTACTTTTGGGCTAAAAAGCGTGCCAATTTTGAGCAATTGGCGCTACTTTTGGGCTGAAAAGCGTGCCAGAAAAATTATCACTAAAATTGGGGCGGATCAGTGGCTATTAAGCGCGCCAATTTTCGTGCACTCACGAATTTTTGTTTTCCGCAATTGGCGCGGATTTTTAGCTATTCAGAGCGCCATAGAGCCAACCTCTTTCTCTCTGGAAATATGCAATTTTGTTTTTTTTGCAGATCGGAGTTGCCCGGTGGTGGCACGTGGAGATTCTGCTCGGTGGCAGCAGATTTGATTTGCCCAGTGGTGGCGAATCGAGATCCTTGATCAGCTCGGTGGCAGCAGATCGGATCTGCCCGGTGGTGGCAAAGTGAGATCCTTGATCACTCGGTGGTAGAAAATCGGAACTGCCCGGTGGTGGTGAAGTGAGATCCTTGATCGCTCAGTGGTAGTAGATCGGATCTGCCCGGTGGTGGCGAAGTGAGATCCTTGATCGCTCAGTGGTAGCAGATCGGATCTGCCCGGTGGTGGCGAAGTGAGATCCTTGATCGCTCGGTGGTAGCAGATCGGATCTACCCAGTGGTGGCGAAGTGAAGTCCGTGATCTGTTCAGTGGCAGCAGATCGGACTTGCCCGGTGGTGGTAGTTTTAAGTGTTCAGTTGGGCAAAAATGAACAACAGCTTGGAATCATACCTCCACGAGTTTGGCAAGCTTGATGGAACAAATTTCTCCAACTGGAAGTTCAAAATGCAAACCTTGCTGGAGAGTGCGAACGCGTGATCGATCGTCTTGGGAAACGAACAGAGAGCCGGAAATGCAACCCAAGAACAGGACTGGGATAAGAGAGAAACAAAGGTAAAAGTAATACTGAAGATGTCTGTCAAAGACAACATTATCCCTCATATTCGAGACTGCAAGTCGGCCGCGGACATCTGGGATACGATCAAGGGTCTGTACGAGACACAGAACTCAAATCGTGTTCTAGCACTCAAAGGGAAATTGTTTGCACTAAGGATGGACGAGAATGAATCAGTTGGTGGATTCATGGCCAGAGTTAAGGATCTGAAAGATCAGTTGGGAGCCATTGGAGAGAAGGTATCAGATTCAGACCTGGTTACACTTACACTGAACAGAATGACAGATGAATATCAGACATTCATCTCAGCGTTGTCAGCGAGGGAGAAAGCCTCCTTGTTTGATGAACTGACAGCGATTCTGCTCCAGGAGGAGGAGCGACGACAGAATCTAAAGACTCAGGGCAATGATCTTGCTCTGATGGCGAAGAGAAGACAGCACAGAGGAAAACAGCGCCAGTACCAACAACAGCAACAACAACCGCAGCAGCAACAGAGAGGAGCCAACTCCTTTCAAGGGAAATCATCTAGAGGTATGACTGATACTTATGTTAAGAGATGTTTTTATTGTGGAAAGGCTGGTCACCAGATCAGAGAGTGTTACAAGAAGCAAGCCGATGAAAGAAGAAGCAAACAGAAGAAACATCAAGTTTGTTTTGCTGAAGAAGATGAAGATCACAGCTATGATCTTAGGCTATTTACAGTCGACTGTGCACTTTCTGCATCAAGAGGAGATGATGACAATACATGGTATGTCGATTCAGGCACATCCTCGCACATGACTGGTAAGAAAGAATATTTTGAGTTTCTTGAAGAATCTGCATGTGGATCCAAAATTTATTTGGGTGATGACAGTGGGTATGAGATCAAAGGTTGTGGAGATATTCCTGTGAAACTACCAAGTGGCGATATCAAGCATCTTAAAAATGTTTTATATGTTCCAGGAATAAAAAAGAATTTGATCTCTGTCTCT
>APFE030703914.1:0-19090 GCA_000404065.3 Pinus taeda | reverse complement strand
TGGATGCAAGGAGCATACCACAACAGGTGATGGTTGCAGCAACATCAAAAACTGAGAATCTCTGGCACCAGAGATTTGGACATATCAATCTACAAGATCTCATCCTGCTTAAAAATAAAGGTATGGTCGATGGACTTCCTGCTTTACATAATGTCAAACTGGAATGTGATGGTTGTGCACTAGGGAAGATGCATAGAGATGAATTCCCTGTGCATGTCAATAGAAAACAAAGAGACATCCTAGAGCTAGTGCATACAGATATCTGTGGACCTATGCAGACTAGGTCTTTAGGAGGTGCATATTATTTTCTACTGTTTGTAGATGATTGCACTAGGTTCTCTTGGGTGTATTTTTTAAGCAACAAGAGTCAAGATTTCAGATATTTTAAAGAATTTAAAGTGATGATAGAGAACCAAACGGCAAAGAAGATAAAAATTCTCCGCTCAGATCAAGGGGGGGAATACAGGTTAAATGAGTTCATGAACTTCTGCAAGAAACATGGGATTATACAACAGTTTACAGTGCCACATACTCCACAGTAGAATGGAGTAGCAGAACGCAAAAACAGGACCCTGGTGGAGTGCGCCAGAAGCATGCTTCAAGGTAAGGGCATTTCTAATGGTCTTTAGGCAGAAGCCATTAATACTGTTGTTTATTTAAAGAATAGGAGTCCCACCAAATGTTTAGGCTTCAAAACCCCTTTTGAAGCATTGTTTGGACTCAAACCAGCAATTGATCATCTGAGAATATTTGGATCTAAAGCTTTTGCTCATATACCGAAACCAGATAGGAAAAAGCTAGATCCCAAAGCCTTGAAATGCATATTTGTAGGATATGGCACAGAGTATAAAGCATACAAATTATATAATCCCGTGACTCATAAAGTGTTTGCAAGCAGATATGTTATATTTCATGAACAGATAGAAGATAGAAAGAAAGACTCTGATGATGAAAGCCATATTCCATTTTTGATGGAACTAAACAGTGAAGATGAAGAAGAACAGGTGCAGGTGCAGGAGCAGGAGCAGGAAGAAGCAGCAGCAGATGGCATAATAAGTGATGATACAGGCCTGGACAATACTGAAACAGAAAGAGTTGAGGTGAGTTCTTTACCTAGAAGATCAGGTAGAAAGACTAGACTACCTGCAAAACTTAGAGGCTATGCTTTAATGTCTAAGATTTTGAACATTGTAGAACCCTTAAATTATGAAGAAGCAAGTAGATCAGATGAATGGAGGGCTGCAATGCATGAAGAAATGGAATCTATTTATAGAAACCATACTTGGGACTTAGTTGAGCTGCTAGAAGGGAAAACCCCTATAGGTTGTAAGTGGCTGTATAAACCAAAGATAAATGCAGATGGTACTGTAGAAAAATTTAAAGCAAGACTGGTAGCAAAGGGTTATTCACAACAGGAAGGAATTGATTTTGATGACACCTTTGCCCCTGTAGCCAAACTTAATACAATTAGAATGCTAATCTGTTTAGCAACAAAACATAAATGGAAGCTACACCAGTTAGATGTTAAATCTGCATTTTTGAATGGGGAATTAAAAGAAGAAATATATTTAGTACAACCTCCTGGATTTGTGAAAAAAGGGCAAGAGCATTTAGTGTGTAAACTGCATAAGGCACTCTATGGATTGAAACAAGCACCCAGGTCATGGTATGACAAAATTGATTCATTCTTCATTGAGCATGGTTTTCATAGAAGCCTCAACGATCCAAACCTGTATACCAAAATAAATAAACAGAGGCAGATCATTGTGATTTCTTTGTATGTGGATGACATGATAATAACAGGGAATGCAGATAGTTTAATCAAATAAATCAAGCAGCAAATGTCACAGGAATTTGAAATGAAAGACCTTGGCGATCTTCATTATTGCCTAGGATTGGAAGTATGGAAAGATTCTGGTCAAACTTTTCTAACTCAAGGAAAGTATGCCAGAAACCTGTGTTGGAAAGATTCAGAATGGAACAGTGTAAAACAGCAGCAACACCATTGCAACAGAACCTCAAGCTAAGCAGTGACGATGGCACAAAACAGGTGGATGCCACTTTGTATAGACAACTAGTCGGAAGTCTGATCTATCTCATGACAACTAGGCTTGATCTGGCATACTCTGTTAGTGTGCTGAGCCAGTTTATGTCTAGAACACTTGACAGTCACTGGAATGCAACAAAATGTGTGTTGAGGTACCTTAGTGGTACTTGTAATTATGGTCTTTTATACACTGACATTTCTGATGTTACTTTAGCAGGTTATTCAGATTCAGATTGGGCAGGCAACCTGGATGGTCGTAGATCCATCACAGGGTATGCATTTAGTATTGGATCCGGGGTTATTTCGTGGAGTAGCAAAAAGCAAAGTACTGTAGCATTATCATCATGTGAAGCTGAGTACCAGGCGTTGTGTGCAGCAACATGCGAAGCCATCTAGTTGAGGAGATTGCTTAGCGATGCAGGCGAAAGTCAGCAAGAAGCAACCAGCATCAAAATTGACAACCAAAGCACAATAAAGCTTGCATACAATCCAGTTTTCCATAAAAACACTAAACATATTGACACTCAGTTTCATTTTGTTCGAGAAAAGATACAGTCAAAAGAAATATGTGTGGAGTATTGTAACACTTGTGATAATTTAGCTGATATTTTTACTAGGCCTCTAGGGCGAGTAAAGTTTGAGTTATTTAGAGGGATGTTAGGAGTGCAAAATAACCCTTTCTCCATTAAGGGGGGGAGTTAAAAATAATGGAGAAATGGTTATATGGTTGTAACGTATCTCCTTAGTTTAGGATTAGTTTCTAGAGTTTAGGAGGTTGTTTACAACTACCTATTTTTCAGTGATGTATTTAATATTGTAATATTCACTTGATGTAATGTAGAGTGAACGTGAGAGAGAGTCTCCTCTTGTTTGAGTGCAGTCTCCCAGGTGCAGTGCACACCTGTGAGCTGCAATTCCTTCATTTAATTCAAAGTGTGATTTTTATCTGTAAACTTATATATTTGGATTCTAATAATGAATTGTGAGTATTCTTGGCTTTGTGCCGTCTCCAAGTGCAGCTTACTCACTTGAGAAGCGCTAAATTTGGAATTATAAGTTGTCTTTCTTAATTTTAACATAGTATCGGAGCCGGTGACCTTAGTGGCTGGATAATTGACGGCCGTTGGTGTTGGAGAGTGTCGAGAGGATTTGAACTGTGGAGGTGTGGTGGTTGGAGAAATGAAAAAAAATTAAGAAAAATCTCTCAGTTTGAAGCGGCCATCCTTAAGTCGAATTAAGCTCACCGGTTTGAAGCAGGCAACACAACATTTTGGCCCATTTTACGTGCTGGTCAACTGAGATTTTTCAAGGGATCAGCGCGGGTCTGAGGCTCGATGACATGTTGATCGCCCCTTAAACAAATTTCCATCAGCGCGCCATGGAAGCACGTATCTGACCTCCGAATTGTGCGCTGCATAGTGGTGAGTTGGCACGCCCGGTGGATTGGCAGATCGGTGGATCGACTGGCGGATTAGAGATTGGTTGTGGTGGATCTGGTGGATCGCATCCACCGTGGTGATGAATGGCTTTGAGCCATGGTGGTGAACTAGTGGCATATCCCATATCCCATCGAATCCCATATCTCTGCATATCCCATCGAATCCAGTGGCGTCAGAGTGGCACAACAAAAAAATCCCCCGCCATGGGCCGTGGTGGTGAACTGTGCTGAAGTGACTTCTATGTATAAGTCGGATCTGTAAAAAAGGTTAGGCAAAAGAGAAGCATGGGCAAGGCAGTGAGCGTGGTTTAGAAGTGGTTCCATGGGGATTCGGAGTGGCATCGAAGTGGCACATTAAGTAAACCTGTCGGTGGTGCCTTCACGCGGGAGGCCGAGTAGGTGTGGCTATAGTCACATCTTTCGACCTGTTGTTGGATCGTTGTGTGTGGAAGTGTGGTGGATCACCAGTGTGTGAGCATCACCGAATCGTGGTCGAGCTATTGTGTATTGGTGCGGTGAGCATCGTGGTGGCTGCAAGAACTTTTTCTCGGCGCCAGCATGGGTGGTATTTCCTTGTTATGTCGATGGCACCTAGTTCATTCGCGTTGTATCCTGTGGTAGTCTCGTTTGAGTAGTGCTCGTTATCCCTCGTGACAGAAGAGGCAGCGTGGGCGAGTTATTTGGGTTTATTGGTGTCCCGGGGCCAAGGAAATGGTCCTCTTTTTATTTTAAATGGGTTGGAGAGGTATTTATAAGAGTTCTCTATAATGCTACTTTTTGGAGATTCCGGTGACGGAACTGCATATTTGGATTCAGCACCCTGAAAAACCCCTGGACCCTTTGATTGTGCAGAAACTAGCTATCAAACTTGGGATTCCAATAAATTGCTACCGGATTTTGACCGGAAAAATCTGCCGGAAAAGCTTTCAAAAAGTCTCATTATAGACAACTGCATATTTATATTTTGTTTAATTTAATCTTCCCAAGAGGCTTAGTAAAAATATTTACTCCACTATTACAAGTATTACAATATTCAATAAGAATTTTTTAAGACTAAATCTTCTCTCTAATAAAATGAAAGTGAGTATCATTATGTTTTGTGTTGTTGTGAAACACAAGGTTGTTTTTTAGCTTGACTGAGCTTTGATTGTCATGTCTAATTATAGTTGCATCTTTTTGCTATTCTTGAGCATCGTGGAGAAGTCTCCTCAACCAAATAACCTCACACGTGCATATGCACATTTCTTGATACGACTTCTGCAGAAGATAAGGAAATAGTACTTTTCTTCTTGTGGCTCCAAGAAATTACCCCGGACCCAACGTTAAAGGACAACCTATTATGGATCTTCTGTCATCTAGGTTTCCTGCCTACTCCTAATCTGTAGAACCTATCAAATTAACATCAGAAAGATCAATGTACTTAATACCAAAATCAACGCTTCCCTGAAGGTATCTCAAGACACCTTTTGCTTCCACCGAGTGATCATCAAAAGGTCTTGACATGAATTGACTTAACACACTGACTGAAAATGCTATACTTGGTCTAGTTGTAGTCAAATAAATCAGACTCCCAACTAGTTGTCAATACAATGTGGCATCCACCTCTTTGGAATCATCCTCCATCTGAAGTTTAAGATTATGTTGTAAAGGAACCGAGGCAGCTTTGCATTGCTCCATTCTGAACTTTTCCAATAATCCTTTGACATACTTCCCTTGAGTGAGAAACATATGCCGAGAGTCCCTCCTAACATCGAGACCCAAACAATAGTGTAATTCTCTGAGGTCTTTCATTTCAAAAACTTGCGACATCTACACTTTGACTTCTTTAATCAATTCATCAACATATCAAGTGATAATTATATTATCTACATATAAATGAATCAAAACAATTTTCCCCTTTTCATCAAACACATTATACAAATTTGGGTCATTTTTTCTCCTCTTATAACTATGTTGTAGAAAAATGAATCAATTTTTTCATACCACGACCCAGGTGCTTGTTTTAAGCCATATAATGCCTTCTTTAATTTGCGGACTAAATTCTTTTTCCCCTGTTTGATAAACCCTTCAAGTTGTTTTAAATAAACCTCTTCTTTCAATTCTCCATAGCAAAGGTTTCTTCATAATCAATTCCTTCATTTTCTGAGTAACCTTTAGCTATCGACCTATATTTGTATTTGTCTACACTGCCATGTGATTTAAATTTAGGTTTATATAACCACTTGCAACCTATACGTTCTTTCCCTTCCGACAATTCAACTAAATCCCAAGTTTTGTCCTTAAGTATTGACTCATATTCCTGTTCAATGGCTACCCTTCATTCATCACATTGACTTTCTTCTTTATAATTTGAGGGTTCAACAACATTTAACATACTAGTTATAAGAGCATGATCCATTTATCTTGTTGGTAATTGAGTTTTCCTCCTTGGTCTCCTTAGTGGTGGACTTGCCTCAAATCTGTCTTTCTCATTCCTTAGTGCACTTGGCTTGTTGACTGTACCTACATCACTTGATTCTTCTTTTTGTTGGCTCCGATATCATGTTAAAATTAAGAACTACAAACTATGTTACCATAAGGAAATTGTTGTTCCTCTATCTGAGAGACAAGCTTGTTGTAGAGGTTGAATCTGGGAGACAAGCATCTCAATGTGTTGAGTTTCTAAACCTCATCATCTCCACATCACATTAACTCATTAATTTAGGCATAGCGCACCATTTTTCTATCATCACATCTTTAATCATGCAGTGTGCCTACTCTTCTTTCTCTACCTTTCAGATGATTTTCATGGTGGACAAACAAACTGAGAGGAGGAAATTAGAGACCTCCAGAAGCTGCATCCATGCAATTCTGCAAGTGAATAACTAAGCAGATTTGTGATGCCTTGATCTCTTTGACCCATTGTGCAACTTAGTCATCTGTGTGGTACAATTTCTAGAAGAGGACAAACAAAATTCTGGTTATTGCAACTGAATCAATCAAGCAATAGTAACAACAGTCTGTTGAATTGGGTAGTCACTTTGGGTTCTTATTAAAAGATTGGACAAAACACACACCAAAAAATCTATTCTACAAGCAAAACTACATAAATAAACAGACTCTATTTCCCTTGGCACTACCATAAGGGATGACAAGTCAGGCCCATACAGGCTCTGATACCACTTTAAAAATGGTTG
Organism: Pinus taeda; assembly: GCA_000404065.3. Lineage (NCBI taxonomy): Eukaryota > Viridiplantae > Streptophyta > Pinopsida > Pinales > Pinaceae > Pinus > Pinus taeda. The sequence goes on along the minus strand of APFE030703914.1, from coordinate 12,429 downwards.
AAGGAATTCATATATTTCACACAAAGGTGTATGAGTCAACACATAGAGTTTACATTCAGAGATCACTCTAATATATAGATTTTCTCAGATCTAACTTATTCCTCATTTAGAAGGAGTGGTTGGGATAATTTCTCAACCATCAACAACAAATCATAAACCAACATTACAAATATAGGATGTAAGCATTAACTCCAAGTATATGTGGCATGTAACTGGATTTGATTCATACTTTCAGCGTCATATGTTGGTCGAAAAAACTCCTATTTCCACCATATTTGACTATATTAACTTCAGAGTGTACTCTATTTAACTGCAATATTTTATGAATTATGTCCCATCATTTCTGAAATCCATCAATTTTCAATAATATACATTGAAGTAAAAATGCTTTGAAGCTTTAGGTTTCTCTTTTGTTTACAAAGATGGAATGTATAAATCCCATGCACTGTTACTCCCATTTCTTGCACAGGGTTGTGTAGATCCCTCTATGTAGCTAGCCAAAATTTTTATCTCTAGAATTGTTTTAATAAGCTTCATTAACACTGATCTCAATTACCAACACCTAAATTCTCAATTGTCTATAAGATTAGATTCAAGAACTTTACCAATGGCCTTCCACCAAATCACGGCCATGTCCGAGGGTCGCCTTTTGGATACTTAGTGTTGGTTAAGTCTCAGTGGTTGATATCCTCAAAACTTTGCATGATATTTAAGGAATTAATATTTTGAGATATTTAACAAATTAATGTTTTGAGTTTTGGCATTTACTTTCCTCTTTTTATATTTTGATCAATTAATATTGATTTTCAATAGGCTATAACTTCTCATCTAACCCCAATATACCATTGGAAAGTATCAACAATTACTACACAACCATGCCATTTGTAAGATCTTTTGAGAATCTTAACTTCGCTAAAAATTCAAATAATGTTAGGCACCTATATTCTCATGTATGAGGCTTGGCAAAGGATCAAGCCACATCGTTGATCATCATGCACGCGCCTTGCTACTAATATCCGCACATCCCCTTTGACGTCAATGACATCTTGTTGTCATCAATGACAACACTATGTGCAACAAACTTCTTTTTGGTGTTCCATTGTTTTTTTCTTATCTTTAAATTCTCTCATAATATTTAAATATTTCATTTAATTAATCTTCAAGTCTAGTGTATATGTCTAGTCATCATATCTATATTTGGACTTTATGTATCAGGATGTAAATCAAGTGCTTTGATCCCAATAATAACTATGTCTATATCATATTTGTGGACCACATGGTATTGATAGAGTTCATTTTTTATTGTACATGGCCTTACACACTACCCCTGGGCCATAAAAAGAGTGTGTAAATTCTAATACCTTGGATTTTCTCATGTACAATATTTTATAGGTAATGTATAATTCATAAGCTCAAAAATTTTCCCTGGATTATTGGGAGAGGAGACCCTTCATTCTCAAACATTAGAATCAATAATATACACCATTATGAGGGCATTCATTGTGTTCAAAATGCATATCTCATGGTTTAGCATGTTATGCATGGCCCTTGTTCATTAGAAGTAGTTTGTTGAGTACTGAAACCACTAGAGTTTGGACCTAATACATCTCATGTGAGGAAACCCTTGTTAATTGCATCAAGCCTTAGAATCATGACCATATCAGCTCTAAGAAAAAAGGAAACATCTAAATGTATTGTTTTTTGTGTATGGATCCTCATCTATGTTCCTTGTCCCTTGTAATTATCTCCTAGGGAACTAAACCCCTACATTTTGTCCTTAAACATGTCTTAGGTGTGAATACCCTTCCCTAGTGTACCAAACCTTGTAATAAACCCCCTATACAACACATAAGATAAATATGCCACCTTAATGGTCTTTCTCTTGGTATTGGCTTATTTCCATGTTTTATGTTCCATAGCAATAGCCCTTATAATGTCTTAGGCCTTAGATTTAGGTCATAAACCATGTCCTCGAAAAACAGGCACCCCCTATCATTTCAAAACAAATAATTCATATTATATAAAGTTGTTGGGATAGGAATTCCTCATAAAAGGATTGTCCCATGATTTTGGTCCCCATTCATGGTCTATGTGCCTTCAAAATATCTCCTTTAGGGCTTAGGAAACTATTGTTTATCCCTTTGGAATGTCATAGAGAAATAGAACCTTCACTGGTGTGCCAAATCTAAAAATCATGCATGTATCCTTCTTTTATGTCAAGTATTCTAATTGTAGGGCATATCCCATGGTATAAGGATTTATGGAAAATATATGTAGGTGTGCCTTGTAAATAAACTGTTTAGGGAAAACAAGTCATTGAGTTGCAAAGTGTGTCCTACATGAGAAGACCCTTTCCCAATGAACAAAAAAACAAAGTTGGATATTTGTATGAACATTGGCTAAAGCTACCATATATAGGTACATGTCTATAGATAATATTCCCTAAAAGTTGTTCTTTAAGAGCCAAGCCTCGTGCATTTCATCCCTAGACTATCTCTTCAATGACAAGATCATTTTTAGCATACTCAACCTCATAACTCGGATTATACTCCACTCAACAGACATATATTGCATTTAGATGGGCTACCTCATAGCCCAAGGTCCTATGTATGGTCCATGTCCCTTAGAAGGAGATTCTTAAGGTCCTAAGTTAATATAAACTTCCCTAAATCATGTCTTGGGTGAGAATACCATTCTATAGTGTGCCAAACCTTGGAATCGTATTTTTTTTTAGCTTCTATATCAAGTATTACATTTGTGGGCCCTATCACAAAGTTTAGGGTCATGTTCATGGCCAATGTTCCATATAAGTAGATTATGTAGAGACTAAGCCACTAATTGTCATCCATAAAGCATGTTTTTATGTGAGGATGGCCTTCTATGGTGTGTTGAAACTTAGAATTGACCATACCACCCACTCTTAGGGAAAACTATTCATCAACAATGGCTGTGGTATATGGTCTGAGGCCATGCTCATATCCCATGTTTATTAGAAGTAACTCCTTTATGGCCAAAGTCTCTAAATTTTATTCATCCTGCATGTATTATAATACATGACCCTTTATTGTTGTGCAAACCTTGTAACCAATCTTATATCCCATTCTTAAGAAAAAGAGTCCTCTCAAGGGACTTATCTAATGGTTTGGGTATATGTTCATAGTCCATGTGCCCTGAAAAATAACTACTTTAAGGATTAATCCAAGAGTTTAGACTAGAAGATTTTTTGATTAAGGTGACCTTACCTCAGTTTGCAAAATATCATATCTGGGTAAGTATCCCACTCATGGGATAAAGGTTTTCTTATTTCCCTTATCACAACATCCATCTTTGTTATTAGGATTTATGTAAATGAGTCATTTTTTATCTGTATTGAAGTGTTATAATTGCAAAAAGACTACATCAGTAACATAAGAATCTAATGACTTTATTAATGAATTAAGTCTTTAGCTAGGGATTCATTAGGGGATTTTCCCCTTTGTTGATATGAATATACGTTTTCCTAATGAACCTATAGTGTTTTGTGGAGATGTATTTCTCCATTACTAAGATTTTAGATATTTTATCTCATGGTTTGGTCCTCATTCATAACCCATGAGTCTTAGAAGTAGCTTCCTTAGGGTGAAATCCACTCAATTTCATCCCTAACTTATGTTAGGGGAAGAAGAGTTGCTTTTGTTATGTGAAACCTCAAAGTCAAGTAAATATTCCACCTAGGGGAAAGGATTCCCTCAAGAGGTATATTTTCACTATTGAAGCCTCACAATAAGCCCATTATTCCTAAAAGCATTTTATAAGCCCAAGCCCCATATTTCATTCTTAAAGCAATGGAGACTCCTTAGTGTGTCAACCCTTTAAATAAAGCTTCTTTCTTATAATTAGGACAAAGATTTCTTTTAAAGAACCTATCTCATGATTCAATGTCTAATTGTAATCAACATTTCTAGATTTCCCACAACTAGTATAAAGATTACTTCTAAATTCTAAAAACCCCATCTCATAATTCAATGTCCTATCATAACTAACATTGGTTAAGTGGCTAATTTAATGTTCATCAAAAGCATACCATAGGAAAGGGACCCTTCGATGAAAAAACTTATAAAACACACATGTAACATATCCTAAGAAGACGAACCTCCCTAGGTTGAAAGGCTAATAAACTACATATGTATAAAAAAAAGTGAATTATATTATGATTTTAGAACTTAAAAACCACCTAAATAAAAAGTAGGTTTCATCACTCAAGCGTGTTTTGGAAAGGAACCCCATCTTAAGTGAAAAACATCTGAATATAGTACAAATTTCATGCATGTACTATACTATTTTCCTTTCGAGAGTTTAAGTCCTGATCTAAGGCCTTGAAAACAACTTAAACAACTCACATGCATATAAACAACTTATATATCATCATTGCATTAAGTTTTGAAGTTCAACCTTACGTTATCACTTGTCCTACTAGGAAGTACACGTTGCTTTCTATGGAGACGTGGAACGACCCGACGGAGCTGGAGTCGAACACCAATTCCATGATTCCATTGGACATACTTTTACATTCACGATGGATGCACCTCAGAATTGCACTCTGGAGGTTTGAGTCGTGTTGTATATGTTCAACTCCCATCTAATGAAATTGATATAAATGCAATACATGTGTATCATCTTTCATTTGAACACGGAAGAGTGAATGAGGAATAATATGTGAAGATTCAATGTATCCATTCAAACTCCCACCGAATCCTCTACTGAATTAATATTGGAATAAATCATATTGGAATTACGTCCGATTTTGCATCTAGTGTGTCGTGCTCCACAATTCATCCATTACATTGCGTACGGGGGACAAAGAATCCATTGCATATTCAAGTTTGTATCCATGCATCCAATGTGCTGTTAACGGATAATTTGATAATTATAACTTCATTTACAAGTTATACATTTTTCGGGTAGCCCAAAAGAATAACGGTTATACTTTTTCTTTGTACTAATCGTTGGTGATTAATCGTTTGAATGACAGCCATGATCAATCCAGGGGCCAACTCATCTCTTGTATTTCTGGGATGACCGAATTGCGATTGAAAGATCTACCAACCTTCCTCACAGTAAAGACTCCTCGAATTTCCTGTTTCAGTACATTGAAAACGTGGCACAGAACACGGCCCAGGCTCAATAACTAACGACTAGCCTAACCTATCTCGATTTCGTGTTGTCCTTTGAGACCTATGAAATGAATTTTAAGGTCAACTAAATTAAAAATAAAAATAGCCTAGGGGACCCAGACTTTTTGCAATTCAATTAAGCTTTTTTTAAGTCTTTTTCACTGTTTCACACTGTAGTTGATGAGACTTAGTTCTTAATTGAGCAATAAGAATTTTTGCTCTCCACGGAATGCTAGATCCAACGTACTCTTTTTGTTGGAGATCACAAGTGGGGTTGAATTCTTGAACATAGTACTTCTTTTTTCTACCCAACTCTTTTCCCCATATACTCTTACAAAACTTCTCCTAAACAAAACTCTTTAATTCCTTGTTATTTTTGGGACATGCATTGAGCTAAATATTCCATTTTTGCATCAAGTTTTTGTTTTGTCTCATTCATGAATTCTTTTTTTCACTCATTCATTCATTGAAGATAACTTTAGGATATCTACCTTCTCCCATTTGTTCAATTCTTTTTAGTTACTTTATGAGACACACCATAGCAATTGCTTCCATGGGAGTTGTTCATGTTTCACTCAACATTATCTCATAACGAACTAATTTTTTTTATTTTGAACTTGCTCATGATCAAGCGTTTTTGGATTTTCTCAATTTGCTTCCATTTTTAGATAGGGATGCTACTACCCCATAGTTCACACCATATAATATTGTTGGACAAACTACCGGGCCAAAAAACACTTTAATCATTTTCCAATCCAATAACTTTGTCTCTCTACATCTGTTTTGAAAAGCATATAATGTTTTACACCCTCATAAAATTTTCTTCTTTCTCCAGCCCTCCCAGTTAAGCTTGTTGTTGAACTCAATCCCGTGGTAATTGTATTCATTTACTTTTTCAAGAATGTTGCCTTCAAAGAAGAATGTATGTTGGCTCTGCTTCTTGTTATTTCAGAAAATCATTATTTTGGTCTTGCATGTATTGACTTGCATCCCCACTACTTTACAAAAATTCTCAAGGGCATATAGATGCATATGCAGTCCCTAGGCAGATTTAGTAATCAATACAAGGTCATCAGCTTATAAAATAACCTTTATCACAAACTTCCCCAATTGAACACCATCCCCACCTTGCAAATTTAGCCACTCTTCCAACTTATCAATATGTAAACCAAAAAGAGTAGGGGATAAAGGCCATCTTTGCTTGACTCCGATGTCACTTGTAAAGCTTTCTGAAATGTCTTCTTAAGTTCTAATTTTGACTTTCACCTCTTCATAAATCCTATGGACAACGCCTCCATAATGCAAAGGAATTTCAAGTTCTTACATTCTACTCCACAACTTATCTCTAGGTACCATATAAAATGCCTTTTTGAAGTCAACTATGCAACAAAACACTTCTTCTTTTCTCCCCCTAAAACTTTTCAATAATGTATCTGAACATGATACCATGATCCACTGCATAATTTTTTGCCCTAAAACCTGCTTTCCCTTTTTCCTTCTTTTCGTTTACTTCCACCCACTTACCGATTCTATTTTCTACCATGCCACTAAAGAGATTTGCAAACAAGGGATTGATCATAATGGTTCTATAGTTGGAAGGATTATTAATGTCTCCATTTTTAAAAAGGGGTGTTGCTAGACTAGTTGTCCAATCTCTTGGGAATCGTTGCCAAATGATGTTGTTGAATATTTCCATGATATGCGGTGCAAGAATGTTTGTTCCCCACTTTCGATATTTTTCTTGAATTTCAACCAAGTCCTATGCATTTCCTGTTTTCAACTTCTTAATTCCCGTCTCCACTTCCTATAATGTGAAAATATTTGTAGTTGTGTTGATCATGAGAGGAGGATCATCCTCTGATTCTTTCTCATAAAGTTTTCTCACATAGTAAAACCATTGATTAGTTGTAATATTATTTTCAATTTTCTTCTTCCTTGGTTGAAGTTCCTGCAAAAAAATAGTTGGGTTATTCTTGCCTAGATAAATTACATCTTCTCGCCTTGTTTACGTGAACTCATCTTTTTTCCTTTTTAAAATTTTCTTATATAAATTTACATTCATCTTCTCCTCACATGCCTTTTTCAAGGTTTTCCTTGCCATTTTGGATTCCTCATCAAACCAAGTAGTTACAGGAAAACAATTTGATTCAGATATCCTATTTTTTTCTCTTTTGCACTTCTCAAGTGCACTTTGAATTATATTTGTTAACTCATGGTTATTGATGCTGTGGGAACCACTCTTCTCCTTCTAAATTGATCTCTCGAACATTGTTTTGAAGATAGCGCAATTTTCATGTGTTAGAAGAATTTTGCCCCTTGATATCGATTATTGAGAACATTGGGTTTTCCTCCTATGGTGCCTTTCTTCTAACCAATATAGCTTGGTATAAATTGGGTTATGGTTTGATTTTAAGTTCCACATATGCTCTCAAATCTTAACTTCATCTATCCTTTCTATTAAGCTTTGTGGACAGATAACGTAGTTAACGACACTTTCCCCGTTGTATGTGTTGTAAGTGAGCTTCCCAAACCTTTCCTATATATAGAGACCATTGCTGATAATTAAGTTGAAAGCACCATACAATGTGAGTAACTCCTCTCCAAAACGATTGTTGACTTTGTCATCTTTTGAACATCTCAACCATTGGGGATTCTCCACTTCAATGAGCCAAATAGGATTGCGATCCTCTTTGCAACAAAAAGTACTAGTTTGTTGATTTGTTGTTCTAATACTGAAATCTCCCACTAAAAGAACTTCTCCTTGCTAAGAATATACATAAATATCTTGCATTAAATCTGCATATGGGTCTTTTCTATCCAACCCTTTATTTTTGTAAGCTTTTGAGACTTGAGGTGTGTGTTGTAATTCATTCTATGTTATCTTGAACCATAAATATTGTTTATTTGTATCTTCTCTCACTAATTGAGTGTTACAACCTTCTTTTTCTTTCGCTAAAACCAATATTCCTCCATACCCTTTTCCATTTTTTACCACCCCATTCCAAATTGCGAATTTCAAATAGCTATCAAACATAGGATTTTTACAACCATCATGTTCATGAGTTTCTGTGAGATAAATTATGTCTCTACCTTCTACAATAGGCCTTATCCCAGGTCCCCTCCTCCAAGGGTAACCTTTACATTTCCAACAAACTATACTTAGGTAGACCTGGGTAGGATTTGATTGCTACGCGGCTTGACACAAAAGACTCAAATTTGAGTCTTCACCCCTTTTCATCCATGTTGTTCTTGTTGTTTTCCTCCCTATTATAGAATTAACTGATTTTTCTTCATTGCCAGCTTGCTACCCTTCTTTTTCAGAGGCCCAAACATTGCAATAATTTCCTTACCATTGTACAAGCATGTTCTTTTCCCTTCATTTCTTGCTGCTCTAATTTTCTCCACTTCTTATCTCCTATCCTCTTCTTGTTTGCTAGTTAGATCTTAATCTAAGAAGAAGTGTGAGCCTTTCAAGTGTTTATTTTTTCTTAAGAGATCTTATTTTTCTTTCACACTTGCCATGATGAATTTTATGGGTTAAGGCCTCCCTTCACATATCTTTCCCACCCTCCTTGCTTGGAAAATTTTCCCTCTCCAATGTAATTTCTCTTTCAAAAATTCTCTTGTCAAATTAAGAGTGCTTTAATTTTTTCCATAGTCTCTTATTCCTCTGATAATAAAGTTTGTTTCCCAATCTTTTTTATCTTTGTGTTTTATTCTCTCTGCTCTATGAGCACTTACATCTTCTTTTTCCTTCATCCTTATGTAATCATTACTGTCCTCAGTGTTGGATTTGATTTCTTTTGGAATGTTTGTCCTATTGTTCTCTTTCTCCTTTTTTTGGGAAATGACTACATGCTGAGATATTTGTGCATCCACCTTAGTTGTTTTAGAGATTATCACTTCCTTGTTTGATGACATTGATTCTTTCATGGTTTTCCATCTTGTCTTCATGTTTTCCCATTCTTGTTTTCCTATCTCCAAATCCTCTTGTAACATTGTTACTTTCTCTTTCAGAACCTTATTAAATTCCATTAAACATCGATTTACAAGTGTAATATCTAAAATTTTGGGGTCCCCTTCCTGTTATTTGGCCTCCAAAATTTCCAACTTTGTCCTCACCTTCATTAGTTCCTAGACATAGAGATTTTATGACCAAGTAAGAGGTGTAGTTGTGGGATTGTAAATGGATGACTCATCTCGATGTTTTTCTCTCTTATTTGTTTTCTTTTTCTCGGACTGTTTTCTTCTTTTTTGTTCCCATTTAAAGTAGGCAATTTTGTGCTTTAAAATGCCCCAATATTGTTTTGCATTTACCGAAATCCACTTCCCTGTTTTATTCACTGAAGCAATTTGACTTAACCTAAGTGATTTTTTTCCAAAAAATATGAGATTTCCTTACCTTTGTTTCCGATTTTGGGATGAGGCCACTTGTAAAACCCTAACCCTTAATTCCACGACCACTCTTCAAACTGAAGATATGAAACGGGAGAAATGATTTGAAACCTAAAATGTCGTTGTTCACGATCGATTTGAGGAATCAATTGAATGTCATCTCTTGATAACAACCAAATGAGTGGGTTCTCTATAGAGATATATGAGCAGTTCTCCAGAAATTTGAGGAAATTTTGGTACATGCAAGATGGTTGACAACATTAATGTCTGGTGCCAATGTCGTTGGCCACACTAGAGTCATGAGGAGCTTGTTGTCATACTCTGTACCTTGATATGGTCACTAGGTTGGCCCCTATATTCTTCCTCAGTTTCAAATCTGTGAAAAAATTCCCCAAATGAAACAAAAAGGTGGTGCCGAATATTCTATGGGCTCAAACATGTTGTTCTATTGTTCCATGCTTGGCTCAAATATGTTGTTATGTTTTTCTCTAATGTAGAAATCAACAACACTGTCCCCTCCCTCACAAAATCCTATCTAATTAGAAAAGGTAGAATATTTGATTGTGATATGAAGTGTTATTAAGTGTTTATCTATGATTGACACTAATTTAGGTCGTGCCACTCGTAAAAGATGATAGCTAAGAACCATCAAAAGAAGTGATTATGGCCCTCACCACTAGGATGAGATAGCCTGGATTAGCTATTGTAGGTTTTAACCTCGTATAGAAATTACCTGCATACGAATTCTAAATCATAGGAAAAATAAAAATGCGAGAGCATAACACATAAAACACATATACACAGAGATTTCCCACTGGATCTCAAAACCGAGGCTACCAGCTTGATTTTTCATTATATTCCTTTCAATGTTACAATACATATTTATACATGTCGAAGCATCCAATACCATGGACCGAAAACCATTGCGTCCAAAAAACATGTGCGAAAATCATGCACAAAACCATAGGTGGGTCTGCCCAACCTAACATAGGGTCCAAAACCAAAATTTTCCGGGGCACCCCATAAAGTGGGGTTACGGGTACCCCTCAAACCCTTGTTAACTATGTGGAAAGAATATAACACAACCCAACAATCTCCCACTTGTTGTTTTCTTTCCACAGGGGGCCACAAGAGAGCTTAGTCATTTTTCCAGCCCTGAAACGCCCATTGTTTCTCTACACCAAGAGAACTCCTCAGAGCTCACAGATTTTGTCAATGCATCTGCAGTATTCTTCAAAGTGTCCACCTTTACCAGCAACACCTTTTTGTCTTCTATCATATCCCTCACAAAGTGATACTGAACATCAATGTGCTTTGTCTTTGAATGATACGCAAGGTTCTTTACCAAGAAAATTGCACTTTGGCTGTCACAGTCTATCCTTATAGCTCCCTGTACTAACCCCATACTTGAACACAATCTCTGCAACCAAACTGCTTCCTTGCTTGCATGAGTGGCTGCCATGTAATCTGCCTCTGTAGTTGATAGTGCCACTACAGATTGTTTCTTACTCATCCAACTGACTGCACCTCCAAATAGGTTAAACACTTACCCACTTGTAGATCTTCTCTGATCCAATCTCCAGCCCAAGTCTTGCATCAACAAAGCCACGAATATCCAACACTCTGTCCAATCCTGGTCTTCCTTGGTAGCACAAGCCATAATCACTAGTGCCATGCAAATACCTCAAAACCCGCTTCACTGTTGTCCAGTGCTCCTTCCCTGGTTTTGACATAAACCTGCTCAATACTCCCACTGCATGTGCAATGTCTGGTCTAGTACAGACCATGCCATACATCAAGCTACCGACTGCACTTGCATATGGAACACGGGACATGTCCTCTTCCTCTTCTTGTGTCTTGGGACACTGTTCAGCAGATAACCTCACACCTACAGGAATAGGAACCTTCACCGGTTTACTATCCGCATATTAAACCTCTGCAGTATTGTCTCAACATACTTCCTCTGGTTTAACCAAAGCTTCCTCTTTGCCCGATCTCTTTTTAATTTCCATGCCCAAAATATAGTTTGCAGCACCAAGATCTTTCATGTCGAATTTGGAGGACAATTGGGTCTTCAAAATCCTGGATAATTTCTTTGTCATTTCCAACCAACAACATATCATCCACATACAAGACCAGATAAATAACACGGTCACCAATTAATTTAAAATACACACAATGATCTGCTTTGCTTCTGGTGAAGCCAAGTCCCCGTATAAATGTATCAAATTTCTGATACCACATCCTTGGTGACTGTTTTAACCCATACAGAGACTTCTTTAACTTGCATACTAGTTCTTTCTTACCCTTCACCGCAAAGCCCTCAAGTTGCTTCATGTAGATTTCCTCTTCCAAATCCCCGTGAAGAAATGTTGTCTTCACATCCATCTGTTCTACCTCAAAATCAAAAGCAGCAGCAACAGATAAAAGTAATCTAATAGAAGTTACCTTGGCAACAGGAGAAAAAATATCACCAAAATCAATTCCCGGCAGCTGGGAATAACCTTTTGCTACCAACCGAGCTTTGTATTTCTCCACCTTCCCTTCTGCATTTGTCTTCTTCTTGAACACCCATTTGCTGCCAATGGGTTTCCTTCCAGCCGGCAACTCAACCAGATCCCAAGCCTCATTTTTGTGCAAAGATGCCATTTCATCAACCATGGCCTCTTTCCAGAGTTTTCCATCCTCTAAATCCACTGCTTCCTTCACAGTTCTGGGATCATCATCAGTAACAGACAAAGCAAAGTTTGAACAGAAAGCAGATGGACTATACCTTTCTGGCTGACTTCTTTCTCGAGTTGATCTTCTCACAGCCGGAGTTTGTGGCTCTTCATCTTCTGATTCCTCCTCTGCTATAGAGTCTGATTCTTCCTCCTTTAGT
>APFE030703912.1:0-13144 GCA_000404065.3 Pinus taeda | reverse complement strand
ATTTACAATCACACTATGCATCATTCCACAATTTAAGGACTCAGTTTTTATAATCTTAATACAAGAAATGAAGTCATAATATTTAATATTTCATTTAAAATAGCATCCCATGCAAGCATGAAGAATGGTGATAATTAAGGGTTTCCATCTATTTTTTAACATTTTAAATTTTGGAAAATTTCCCATGCCTAATGGTCTTGTGGATAGTCTTCATTTGTTTTCATGCCCAATGGTGTTAGGGACCGTCTTTATTTGTTTTCATAATTTATATATCAATTTTATATTTTCCCATTATTCAAGAAGAAGTGGAACCCAAATTTGATCTCTAGATTAGAAATTTATAGAGTACCCATTAGTTGATGATAATTACTATTTCTTATTTTCAAATGTTGAGTGAATACTTTCCTTACTTAGTAGTCATCACAGAATCAAGTTTTTTACTATTGTAATCATATTTAAAAATTCATTCACATAAAGTGCACTTGAGTAGCATGTGCACTACTTGTTTTACATGGTTGATGCAACCCAAACCCTAATAGCCAAATCTCTTTGGAATTATTCCACTACTAAGACAAAATTCAAGGCTACTCAAGCCCCTTTTCTTTTCCATTCTAGACATAATTTTTCCGTCAAGAGTGCTAGTATAGCTATGCCATCATAAGTATCAATTGGTTAAAATTTTCCCCTAAACCTTATACTCATTTTTATGCTTGGCCAACTAAACACCAAAAACTATAGCTCTCTTCTTGGGTTAAACATGCCTCTGCCTTATTTTCTCAACCATAAAATGGATCTAGTAAACCATCATTGCTCTTGCATCAACTACAATGTTTTATCCACATATTTTCATTTAAATTGTCTTGAAACCCAATGCTTCTTGCACACAAATTGACACCATTTTACCCCTCTCAACATCATATTTCATAGGTTAAATTAGTTATTTTATGGGTCATAACAAAATTTGAAGGTGGAAACCTTTTGATACATGAGAAGGATAACATATACAATTTCCAACTACCCCAATAAGTGAATTATTTGATACTTAGAACCAATGTATTTATAATTTTAGCTTAAACTTTTTTTTTTAGGAAAGGTAATTTCAATGAGAGATCATTTTAGAACATTCCCACTCATGTATCATAGCCAATGTAGTTTGTCCACCCATTCATTCAATTGTTTGAAATTTTTCATTAACAATAAAAATATAATTATATCATTAAAAGTTTCCACAAGATATTCATATTAAAACTTATTAGAAATATATTTCATGGTTATATTTACAAATTAGGATTAACAAAAGAAGTTTTTACACAATGGCATTCCTATAGTTATTATATTCATATGTAAAAGTTCTACATTCTTGTACCCATGTGATGTAATGACTCGAGAACTGCTAACTTTTAGTAGTTTGTTGAGATCATCTTGTAATTTTTTATGAAAGGCATGAAAATCTAATAAAATGGAGAAATTCCTATGTGATGTGTATTTATTCCTTTCATTGTTCCTATTAAAATATTGTGTGATTGATGCAATGTTTAGATTTTTTTTCCCTATTTCTCTAATTAATATTTTCCAAACATTACAACAATAAATCAATTATTTGAAACAAAAAACTCCTAGAACGTCTAAATGCATTAGGTTTAGAATTTCCTTATACTCATCTCTCATAACTTAAATTTTGTTTCTAAATCTAAAGGATGACACTTGAGTGGGTTTCAAGAGTTCAAAGATCTTGTTAAAAGATTAGATTCTCAAGAAGACCAAAACCCTCAGAACATGTAATGGGGGTGAGCACAACTCTAAGGATTTTGAAGGTTTCCACAACAATGAAGGATTCATGAGGGAGTTAACTATTCCATATAATGTACAAGAGGGAGTTATAAAGGGAAATAACCAATACGTCATAAGTGCTACTAAGGCCATGATTCATTTCCAAAACTTGACAATGTTTCTTTATGTGACACAACAATCTACATCCATAACTAGTTCCATGATGAGATCTTGGAGTATAAGACACTCACTGAGGCATTTAATAATGTGAACCTAGAAGTGAACTGTTTATCCAATAAGAAGGGTTTATTTTTACATTATAATAACACTTGAAAGACCTACAGGGTCTATATTCCAAAGAAATGAAAAGTAGTAGTAAGTAGTGATGTAAAGTTTGAAGATGAATTTACATCTACAAAGTCCCATAAACCTATCATGATGAAAGAGGATAATCAATGTGAAGCTTTAAAGTTTAATTCAAGGTCATAAGTGATTTCCAAATAAGTAAAACATCATCTAGGAACAAAGGAGGTAGAACCTTTAATTACTTTCAGGAAACATCAATAGTTCATTCAAACATTAAGATATGCTTAGGAGTGTGTTGAGGCTTTGAATATCATATAAATAGAGAGAAGACATATGAATAAGTTTGCATACTACTTGGAATTAGAATGAAACATCATATATTTGGAGCCTTCTATATTTCGAAAGGAGGTATAGCAATATGCATGGTGGAGTAATCTTCCATCAAGAAGAATTATGTTTAGATCATAGTGACATGACAAAAAAGGAAGTCAATATTGAGTTTTAGGTCACTCTACAATATCAAGCTTGCAATAGATGAAAGAACATAAAAGTTCATAGTAAGGTTCATGACATGATGGTTCATGTAGAAAAGAGTGGACTACGAGAAGTCGTCTTTCTAGTCACCAATTGCACTTATAATAGAGAATTTATGGCTTTTCATTCATTTATGGGATACATGATGCATCAAATGGATGTGAAGAAAACCTTATTTAATATGATCATTGAGGAAGAAGGTATATATAGGAACCTTAGGGCTTTGAGGTAAATGGTATGAATCCATATATATGTAAGATTAAGAAATTTGTGTATGGGAAATAGTTGGGATAAAGAGCATGGCATTTCAAGATAAAAGGGTACTACAAGATATATAATTTAGTAGAAAATAGACAAATTTTATTTTATATCATCTACTTTTGGGATTAGTTTTCTCATTTTGGTGTTGTGTATAGATGACCTTCTTCTTACATGTCCAAAAAATCTCATTGCAATATACCAAGTAGACATGAAAATTGACATTGAGATGAAGAACATTGGTACCATATATTATCCCTTTGGTTTGGTCATTTGGAAATTACTAAGGGACATTTTCCTTGGGTAGGCTGAGTATGTGTTTTATGGAGGAATTTTATCTTATGGCCACACCCATGATTACTAGCATAACGAAGATGGCATCTTTAAATTCAAAACTCATGGAACCCTTGTTGCAGAAGTAGTTGATTGGTTCCTTCATCTAATTGGTCAACACAAGGAAAGATACATGTTTTTCATCGAACATCTTGATTAGATTCATTTCGGATCAAACGAAAGAGCATTGAGCATTGAAAAAATGTTAACTTCATAATCCTAAAGCTTATTTGGTTAGATAGATTTCTAGGATGAACAAAGCTATTCTAGAATAATAAATATAATTCTAGAATTGTTGTTTTCCTATAGGACTTGTTAGTTCCTTATCATAATGACTATCCTTGAGTTTTTTAGCATGAACAAATGGAATTTTTATATGAGGCTACAAATTTTATATATATGATATGCCTCTCAAGCTTTATGTAATGTGTTTTTATTTATCAATATAATTACATCTCCAAGGAGACTTTTGCTAAACATATCATGGTATCGGAGCCACTTTAACAATAGTTTTATACGATGAGAGCATCGTGGTGAGGAGAAGGCCATGATATATTAATGAAAAGCAAATGTCTAAAACTGAAGCATAGCTTTCTTCACCAAAAAAAAAATCATCAAGGAAGTAGTTTAGTGATTCAATACAGTTGCTTTAAAATTTGGCAATCTAGATCTATAATATTTTAATATTAACAAAAAATCTTTTGTCTAGAAATAAAAAGAATTTGTAGATATCAAATATATTTTTGAGGAACTATAAAAAGAACACGATAAGAAAAGGGAGGGCATAGAAAAGGCTCTATATTGTGAAATTTCCAACTTCTTATAAATTGGGAATTTTTTTTTTTAAATGAGTTGAAAATTTTTCCCGGATGCTGGTGAACGGGACAGGCAACAGGATGGTGGCGGTAGGAGGAGTAGGAACGTGGAGTACATCCCACGCCACCTTGCCTCACCTGTTGTATGTCTTCAATACACTTGAAAGCTCATTCAATGCCGAGTTAATGTGGCTCGATAATCTACATGGTTCTCTGACTCTCATCCAATGGTGTTCCTCCTTTATAGTTCAGTTCCTTTCATTCAAATGTTAAGGATCCTCGCAAATGCAGTGCTCTGTTGGGTGGATGATTCAGGTTTTCATGTCATTTAGGCTCTCTCAATTCTCCGATAAATTTGTTAACTCACACCCTTCGAGTCTCCTCTTTTTGGAACAGAATTGTTGTGTGCCATACTCTTTTGGCTTCAGGCAACATCACTATCATGAGGCAAAGAATGGGTTATCGGAGTTCATGGTCGTCCCCTACACCACGCTTCTTCCTCCTTAGCGGATACATTCCCTCGCTCTTCTGCTAAAAGGCATCCTACTCCCAGATGAGGTCTTGGTCGTGGCAGGGGACGTAGCGTAGCAATATCAAGCCCGTATCGCACTCATGAGCACTCGGCCCGCTTTCAAATCCCCTGCACGCTAAGCAATCATTCCCTCATTGCCCCTATCATGATTCAGCTAAGTGAGGGCACAGGAGGCATTGTCCCAGCAACTCCAACTACTACTTCATAGTCAGGGGTGGAAGACATGCCAAGCACCTCTCAGAATCTGGGCGAGAAGGATGATCATCCAAAGAGTTCTCATTTACAAGTCAAGCCTGTTGTGGCACGTTCAAATCTTCGAGGTGAAGAGGACCTGCCGAAAGAAGAGGGCCTTTCCTCTGATGACGACGACCTCTCCAGTTTTCGTTGTGAGACTGTGGAACAATTACCTTCCATTGCTCAAGATTGTTTATCAGGTTATCGTTCTCTTTTTGCAGCTATCGTGTCTGTTCAAGGGGTATTGCTCAGTTGGTTTCTTTCTATGTTTAGTTGTTTTCTGTCTATGTTTACAGTTCGAGTCAATAGTATCACCTTTGTTCAGTAGCTTTGGACCTCTAGTGAGTCTGTGTTTTTTCATGGCGGTTTTGGATTAAAGGTTCTGGTTATAGTCTTAGCTCTAGTTGGTTTGGTGCTAGTTTCTATGGGTTATTTGTCAAATCTGCCATGTGAGTAAGCCATTTTCCAGGCTAGACCTCTCGAGGCTACCTCCTTGTTGTAGAAAAATAATTTGTACCAATAATAGGAGTAGACTTATTTGAAAGAGAAAAAAAAATGATTTGAAAAAGTTTAGGCCATCTAGTAATTTTATTTTGCCTTATAACCATGGCCTTAGAAAGGGGATAAATGATTTCTTTCCTAAATACATGAGTAGTACATGTTTAAAACTTGAATAATGGTCAAAATACATTTTCCTCTTCAAATTATTAATCTATGGTAATATAAACTATCCAAATGAAAATTTATTATTGAAGATCTTAGGAATAGCTTCTATTAAACAATCAACCTAATACAATTGGTAGTATCATGAGAAACATTAAGATATATTTTGTATTCGTGAAGTTGAAATCAACACCATTGGTTTCAAAAACCCATAGGAAAAATAGCCAACATCTAATGGCTTTTTGCGAAATAAAACCATACAACTTGGTTAAAATGTCTCTATTGACTTAGAGTTAGGGGGAAGGTTTTTATCCCCACTTTTGAAGATAGACAAGCCTTTGCATCATAGGAAAATTGGTAACTTTCAATATTGATTATTCTTAAAAAAATGATTTAAATAAATAATTGAAAGGTTTAGATATATTTATATTTTTTATCTTTAAATAATCATTTAGATTATATAGGTTGATAGTCATGTTTATTTTCGAATGTGGACTTTTAAAATTCTAATTATATTATTAATAATGAATAGGTGGATTGTATGGATTTAAATATTGTAAATATTTATGGTATATTTTTATTAGTAGTTAAATTTAGAAATTTATTTCAAAGGTAGTTATAAATTAAGTTCAAACAAATTGTTTATAAAATATTTTGACTATGAAATAAGGTATGGGTTTCTATGACAAGTCCTATTGATAAGCCATGGTATTGATCCATTATATTGTAACAAATCTTATTTACACCTTAAAAATCTTCAATATGTTTTTTTATCTCTTTTTCTTTAATGTATATATGTTATGTTGTTAATAACAATAATAATAATAAAGTTATAATTTAGTTAACTTTTTTTTATTGTTTAAACATTGATAATGTGAGATGATGAACTAAATATGTTGATATGTACTATCAATTGATTCCTATCATGTTTTATGTCTCATTTAATTTATGTTACCCTCATAAGTAATTCTACCAATATATATATATATATATATATATAATTCATCAAAGACACATTATATTACTAAGTAGATAAAGAGTACAAAATGACAGCTCGTGTGCATAGGTTGAAATGATACGAGCTAGAGAAAAATATTGTCTTCAACACACTCTTGTTCAAGCAAACAATCACACTTTTTTTTTGTGATATCGCTTATAAAGTTCAAAAAATTGACCTTTCCTATTACTACTATTGGTAGGTCTCTCTACCTGAAAATCTTGCTAACTATATTTTGCAGAACTTGACTTAACAAAAGAAGCACTATATTTGCTATATATGTGTCAGTGTCGGACCCACCAACATGTTAGGGGATCTCCCCAGTAACGATTCCCAACTAGACCTCAGATCATTTGGTGTAGGAGTCACAGCAGTGGGTCGTATGGTATCGCCTTTATCGCACTTATGGATAGAGGAAAGTAAGATGTTCTTGTTGGTAGCAAGGGTGTGACATATACAACAAGGAAAGAAAGGTGCATGAACGATTCTAACACATGGAAAGTTGTATGAGTATGCCCCTTAGAAACCTGTGAAAGAATAGGGCCTCGAAGAGAACAGATGAGTGAAGATACATCACAAACTGGAAAGAAACTTAGCTAACAATCCAAAGTGGTTGTTAAACCAACAACATATTTGAGTAATATTCATACATACTTATATAGAAAGAGTCCATACATTCATGCGTACGCAAGCAATACATATATCATTAGAGTAACCAAGATATATGAGATACAATAACAACATATGCATGAAACATTATGGGTGTATTATATTAAGAAATGAAAGTTCCAATGATACAGTATAACCATGACTGGCCACTAGCCCCGATAGCAAAACATTACAGTCACTGTCGCCGTCTCCTTTAATTATTTTCCGGAAACATCAATAGTTCATTCAAACATTAAGGTATGCTTAGGAGTGTGTTGAGGCTTCGAATATCACATAAATAGAGAGAAAACATATGAATAATTTTGCATACTACTTGGAATTAGAGTAAAACATCATATATTTGGAGCCTTCTAGATTTCGAAAGGAGGTATAGCAATATGCATGGTGGAGCAATCCTCCATCAAGAAGAATTATGTTTCGAACATAGTGACATGACTGAAAAGGAAGTCAATATTGAGTTTTAGGTCACTCCACAATATCAAGCTTGCAATAGATGAAAGCATTTAAAATTTCATAATAAGGTTCATGACATGATGGTTCACATAGAAAGGAATGGACTACCAAAAGTCTTCTTTCTAGTCATGAATTGCACTTATAATAGAGAATTGATGGCTTTTCATTCATTTATGGGATAGATGATGCATCGAATGGATGTGAAGAAAACCTTATTTAATATGATCATTGAGGAAGAAGGTACATATAGGAACCTTAGGGCTTTGAGGTAAATGGTAAGAATCCATATATATGTAAGATTAATAAATTTTTGTATGGGAAATAGTTGGGATAAAGAGCATGGCATTTCAAGATAAAAGGATACTACAAGATACAAAATTCAGTAGAAAATAAACAAATTTTATATTATATTATCTACCTTTGGGATTAGTTTTCTCATTTTTGTGTTGTGTATAGATGATTTGCTTCTTACATGTCCAAAAAATCTCATTTCAATGTACCAAGTAGACATGAAAATTGACATCGAGATGAAGAACATTGGTACCATATATTATCCCTTGGGTTTGGTCATTTGGAAATGACCAAGGGATATTTTCGTTGGGTAGGCTGAGTATGTGTTTTATGGAGGAATTTTATCTTATGGCCACACCCATGATCACTAGTATAATGAAGGTGACATCTTTAAATTCAAAACTCACGGAACCCTTGTTGCACAAGTAGTTCATTGGTTCCTTCATCTAATTGGTCAACACAAGGAAAGATACATGTTTTCATTGAACATCTTGATTAGATTCATTTTGGAGCAAACGAAAGAGCATTGAGGAATCAAAAAATGTTAACTTCATAATCCTAAAGCTTATTTGGTTAGATAGTTTTCTAGAATCAACAAAGCTATTCTAGAATAATAAAGATAATTCTAGAATTTTTGTTTTCCTATAGGACTTGTTAGTTCCTTATCATAATGATTATCCTTGAGTTTTTTATCATGAACATGTGGAATTTTGATATGAGGCTACAAATTTTATATATATGATATGCGTCTCAAGCTTTAGTAATGCGTTTTTATTTATCAATATAATTACATCTCCAAGGACACTTTGTCTAAACGTATCATGGTATCGGAGCCACTCTAACGATAGTTTTATACGATGAGAGCATCATGCTATGGAGAAGGCCATGATATATTAATGAAAAACAAATTTCTAAAACTTAAGCATAGTTTTCTTCACCAAAAAAAATCATCAAGGAAGTACTTTATTGATTCAATACAGTTGCTTTAAAGTTTGGCAATCTAGATCTATAATATCTTAATATTAAAAAAAAATCTTTTGTGTAGAAATAAAAGGAATTTGTAGTTCTCAAATATATTTTTAAAGAACTATAAAAAGCCCACGATAAGAAGAGGGAGGGCATAGAAAAGGCTCTATATTGTGAAATTTCCAACTTCTTATGAATTGGGATTTTTTTTTTTTAAATGAGTTGAAAACGTTTCCCGGATGCGGGTGAACGGGACAAGTAACGGGACAGTGGCGGCGGGAGGAGTAGGCGCGTGGAGTACGTCCTACGCCACCTAGCCTCACCTGTTGTATGTGTTCAATACACCTGAAATCTCATTCAAGGTCGAGTTAATGTGGCTCTCGAGCTCTAATCTGATGGCGTTCCTCCTTTACAGTTTAATTCCTTTCATTCGCATGTTAAGCCTTATCGCAAATGGAGTGCTCTGTTGGGTGGATGATTCAGGTTTTCATGGTGTTCAAGCTCGTGGAGTAGCTTCTAATGATTTTTTGCAAAATAAAACCATACAACTTGGTTAAAATGTCTCTATTCACTTAGAGTTAGGGGGAATGTTTTTATCCCCACTTTTAAAGATACACAAGCCTTTGCATCATAGGAAAATTGGTAACTTTCAATATTGATTATTCTTAAAAAATGATTTAAATCAATAAATTGAAGGTTTAGATATCTTTATATTTTTTTATCTTTAAATAATCATTTAAATTATATAGGTTGATAGTCATGTTTATTTTCGGATAGGGACTTTTAAAATTCTAATTATATTATTAATAATGAATAGGTGGATTGTATGGATTTAATTATTGTAAATATTTATGGTATATTTTTAGTAGTAGTTAAAGTTAGAAATTTATTTCAAAGGTAGTTATAAATTAAGTTCAAACAAAATGTTTATAAAATATTTTGACTCTGAAATAAGGTATGGGTTTCTATGACAAGTCCTATTGATAAGCCATTGTATTGATCCATTATATTGTAAGAAATCTTATTTACACCTTAAAAATCTTCAATATGTTTTCTTATCTCTTTTTCTTTAATGTATATATGTTATGTTGTTAATAACAATAATAATAATACAGTTATAGTTTAGTTAACTTTTTTTATTTTTTAAACATTGATAATGTGAGATGATGAACTAACTATGTTGATATGTATTATCAATTGATTCCTATCATTTTTTATGTCTCATTTAATTTATGTTACCCTCATAAGTAATTCTACCAATATATATATATATATTACTTAGTAAATAAAGAGTACAAAATGACAACTCCTGTGCGTAGATTGAAAATGATACGAGCTAAAGAAAAATATTGTCTTGAACACAATCTTGTTCAAGCAAACCATCACATTTTTTTGTGTGTGATATCTCTTATAAAGTTCAAAAATTTGACCTTTCCTATTACTACTATTGGTAGGTCTCTCTATCTGAAAATCGTTTTAACTATATTTTGCACAACTTGACTTAACAAAAAACCACTATATTCGATATATAAGTGTCGGTGTTGGACCCACCAACATGTTAGGAGATCTCCCTGATAACGAGTCCTAACTAGACCTCAGATCATTTGGTGTAGGAGTCCCAGCAAATGGTCGTATGGTATCACATTTATCGTAGTTATGGATAGAGGAAAGTAAGATGTTCTTGTTGGTAGCAAGGGTGTGACATGTGCAACAAGGCAAGAAAGGTCCATGAATGATTCTAACACATGGAAAGTTGTATGAGTACGCCCCTTGGAAACCTGTGCAAGAACATGGCTTGGAAGAGAACACACGAGTGAAGATACATCAAAAACTGGAAAGAAAGGTAGTTAACAATCCAAAGTGGTGGTTAAACAAACAACATATTTGCGTAAGATTCATACATACTTATATAGAAAGATTCCAAACATGCATGTGTAAGAAAGCAATACATATATCATTAGAGTAACCAAGATACATGAGATACAATAACAACATATGCATGAAACATGATGGGTGTATTATATTAAGAAATGAAAGTTCCAATCATATAGTATAACCATGACCAGCCACTAGCCCCGATAGAATAACATTACAGTCATTGCCATCGTCTCTTCCAAAGAGATGTATTAGCTCTACATTGTGGAAAATCTAAGGCTCGTTATAATACTCTCCAAGATTTCTCTGAGATACTCCTATCGGAAGCTTGGTTGACCAAAAGCCCTTACAATGAGTTATGAGGTACTATACATAGCAAAGGGTGGGGTGACCCTTGAAATTCCCCTTTGTGACTATTCACCTACCCTCGTGACTCTACAGCTACTTTATGACTCTTACATTCAACTATTGACACTTGGACTTCCACTTTAGACGATGTTACATCCAATCTACACATCTACCCATGTGAGACAAAATATGCTTCAGAAATCCATGTAAACTATCAAAAACACTCACACAGTTGTGGTAAGACCAACTCTTTGACATCCTTGGATGATTGATGCTGGAAAAATGATGCCAAGCTTGGTTGTCCGTGATAGTTTCCATGTGCTCAATGGTGACATCTTGCTGAAAGTGAACTCTTGCCTATGCTGTTATAGCTCCTCTCTCCAACTTGTCTAATAATGTGCACATCATTGTCTTGAGTATAACTAGACCAAAAACATACTAATGCATAGTGTGTGTGATGATCTCTGAGTGTGTGCTAGTGATCATGCAGATCAACTTGTTAAAATACATGTTCATCTCCAGCGAGACTTGCTTGTTGTCTTTTCATCGTTAAGTGTTCCAAATGACTGTGATTGCATGCATGTGCATAATAACATCCATGTTGTTGAGTACCCTTGCATGCAATCGATAATACTTCTCACCCTATCTACTCCATGCTGGATACTGAATGGATCTATAACCTCTATGGGAACATTCTCATTAGTCTATGCATGTTGCGCCTCTTATTGTACCTATCCCTATTGCAACAACTTCTCTTGTTTGAAACTCCTTTTCTCCTTTTGTCCAATCCTCTTGTGGCATCATTGCCTCGTAGCCTTAGTCTCCAAAGTTGTTTTCATCACAAGTGGATCTTCTTGAACTTGCAACTTTACTTCACCTTTACAATGTCAACAACCTTCCTCTTACATGTGTCGCGTGCAAGTGTGCTAGCTTCTGCTACTGTTGATGGTGCTTCTCACTCTTAAAGGCCGAAGACTTGAAGTTCAACTTTTACAGGTGACAAGTGGTATCATAGCTGATGTTCGGGTTGATGATGAAGTGTTGATCCCACTACACTATCATGACAGGTGTTATCAGAGCCGATTTAGGTGAAGTGCAAGTGAAGGAAGTTGATCTCGCTGTTCCTTCATAATAGGTGATATCAAAATCTAGTTTAGTTTTTAGGGGGAACCTGGTGAAAGGTGAAGAAATCTGAAGGGTGATTCAGGTTTGTAGGAAAGTGGATGGCAAAGATCGTGGAAGGACCTACGGCAAGTGAATCTAGCCATGATGTAGGTTGCGTTTTTCATTACAAAGTGTTGGAACAAATGAGTAGATGGAGTTCTGAATGGGTTTCAATGAAGGCCGAGAATATGACGATTCGAGAAGGCTATTCGATGATCAAAGAAGAACTTGAAGAAATCAAGGACGAAAGTGGAAGTACGATGGAAGATGTTGAACTTGGGAAACTTGATAAGGAGATCGAGCAGAATGGTCTTAGTCATCAATAACTCTTGGATTAGAGAGTTCGACTAAGGAATAAAAGTGCCATGGTGGAGACCAAAGTTAAGAAACTTGAGGAAGAGATGAAGAACTTTCTTGGTAAGAAGGCTTTTGTAATTGAGCAGGATGAGCTTGACTACATTGGTAGACTAGGGGACTACTACCGAAACAATCAGGCAGATGTTTGAAAGCTTAGTACTATTGAAGAAGTCAATGGAAACTTGGTTGATGCATTTGAGGAGAATGCAATGTAGGACAAGCAGGAAGGAAGTCAAGCTGAGCCAGGATCAGGTTGCTTAGAAGAGCCAAGCAAGGAAGTGAAGTGCCTTAAGAGAGTTGTCGAGTTGGAACATAAGCCAATGGACACTTCTAAGGTCGAATTCTTGGGGAAGGTTGCTGATGTGAGATGCAAGATAAAGCCGACAGAAGGATGTAATGCCTTGAAGCTGAGTTTTGTGTAGGTGACCGTGAAAGGAAAGAGATTTGCAGCTTTGGTGGATACGGGAGCTACTCATAGCTTCTTAAGTAGGAAATGAGCAAACACTTTTAGAAAGAAAGTTGAGATGGAGAAAGAGTGGAGTGCTTTCAAAGCAGTCAAATCTACCATGAAAGTTGTCA
>APFE030703897.1:42733-55870 GCA_000404065.3 Pinus taeda | reverse complement strand
AGCTTTCAACCTCCCCTACAACCAGCCCAATACATGAATTTATAGTGCAAATGGAGGAAGTTGCAGGTCCACCATTGAAGGGATAAGTTCCTCCTTCAATTGGATAAGCACCTCATATCATGGAGTTAGCTCCCTTAGTTATGGAATAGATGAACCAAGGTGGAGCAGACTTGCCAGCGTAATATTCCTTCTAGAAGTGTCTAGAAGTGACCCAAGATGAGTTTTTAAGAATGAACTCACGCATTTTTAACTTTTACAGGGGTTTGTACCCATTACTCAATATACAGAGCGGTTAGGTTCGCAGGAAACATGACCGTTAGGTGCGGTACCGTAGGCAATGCTAGGAGAAAGTGTGAAACCAGGATTTGAGATATTTTTAAGATCTTTCTCCCATTTTTAAGGCTTGACATGAAGAGTTGAGGTTTAAGACTTGCAAAGGAGGTATGTATGAGTGTTGTTGGACTCATACAAACTATAGAAAGTCATGGTGACAATTGTTTGTGTAACAGGAAGATCTTAACTAGCTTGTCTGTTTCTTCCCATTCTTTCTTCAAATAATTGCTAGGAATTCCTTTGGCCTAGTTGGGATTTCGATATTCATCTCTGATAAAAGCATTGAGATATCCTCCTATGATAAGCTATCCTTTGAACCACTTTTATCCTTCTTGGGGAAGGTTAAAAGAATTTGTAATACATTGTTCTGAAACTTGCAATTGAAAAACGAAAATGACAACGTCTTGTCCATTGAAAGTCTGAGCAAATTCACAAGCTACTCCTTGATTTGAGTCTCCTAACCTCGTACAGAGTGGATACCAGCTTTCCTAATTGAACAACCTTCTTACCTTCAGATTAGCATTGACTAACTTAGCTTGTTGGGGTTCAGTTCTCTTGAGCTTTCCACCTTTCTTAGATTTTGGTGCCATAGAATATCTGCTTGTTGATTATGAAGAATAGGTGTCAAAGTGTTTTAACCCTTACCCAACAGCTATTGCAACTATCTTGAGTTAGGCTGCTTGGAAATCTAGGATATGTTCTTTAACTCCTTCAACTGTGTCTGCTTAGCTGCTCTTCAGAAATTCGAAATGGTGACATTTCTTTCACTTTCGAATATTTGAGATGAAGCCATGGCTCAATCTCCTATGCATATAATATTTCCTGATTACACGAGATTTCATGTCATGATAGATAACAAGTTGTTGTAATGATGAAATCGAGTTGCCTTGAAGAGTCCAGCTGATCTGCTACAGATGGCTATACGAGAATCTTGAAAATATGCCAATTTTCTTGCATTAATTCAAATGCTACCGGAAAATTTGTTATCGTATTACGTGGAAAAAAAAGAACGACAATCGGAATTTAGATATCTAGTTGAAACTAACATTGCAAACATGCTATAGGATTTGGGAAACCCAAGTTATTTAAGATGGGTGGGGTAGAAAATAGTGGATAAGGCTATGGCTGACACCTAGCAAACATGATCAACCAAAATGATTAATGACTACCAGTTGACTTGACTTGGAGTTCATGACCTATCCAATCATGAAATCTCATGATTTGGATTTCATATTCTGCTGACATGACACATGGGTAATTAGAAATGGTTGTGTTTTTTGAATTTATTTTTAAAAATGGGAAATGCTACCAGTAGCATCGGAAATTAAAAAAAAACAAGAAATAGCATAAAAGCAGAAGGAATGTTTGGAAAACAGGGGAGACCATCTGAACGAGAAAAGAGGGCGCTACTGGAAATTCTAGTAGCGTTTTAATTTTTTTTTGAAATTTACAAAAATTAATCCTAAAAATAAAAAATTTCAAAACCTAGTCATGACTTAGCCTAGAACTATGCTAACATAGTGAAGTCTACATTCTCATGCAATATGTGGTTATATTGCATGGTGTTCCAAATAATTTTGTGTCAGATAGGGATGAAAACATCACTTCCAAGTTTTGGAAGGAGTTATTTGCAGATTTGGGCACAAATTTGGCCTTCAATACAACATATCATTCGTAGACAGATGGATAGAGAGAGAGGGTCTATAAGATATTGGAGGACATGTTGAGGATGTATGTGATGCATCAACAATGAAAGTAGGAAGAGTATCTTCCACTCGTATATTTCTCTTACAACAATGGTTATCAAGAGTCATTAAACATGAGCCCTTTTGAGTCATTGTATGGGTGGAGTTGTAACGCTCCCATCAGTTGGAGTGATCTAGTGAAAATGGTGCTGATTGGACCAAACATGTTGGCAAACATGTAACATGAAATGTAGGTGATCAAGAAAAATCTATAGGTAGCACATGATAGGAAGAAGAGCTATGCAAATTGGAACATGTACTTTAATGAGTTCCATGTTGGGGAACAAGTGTACTTTCGTATCAAACCAAAGAAGAGATCCTTAAGGATTGGATCATGTGCCAAGCTCGCACCATGTTTTTGTGGACCCTTCAACATTATTGAGTGGATTAGTCCAGTAGGCTGTCGACTTGCACTGCATATGATAGTGAAAGACCATGACATTTTCCATGTGTCATTTCTTAAGAAATATGTTAAAGATGTTGATCATGTGATTGACTGGTCTGTATTGCAAGTGGAACAAAATGGAGAATTCCAACTAGAGCCTCAGCGTATATTGAAGAAAAACGTTCTCATGCTTTGGAACTGAGTAATCAAGCAAGTTAAGGTGTAGTGGAAGAAATTTGGGCCCGATGAGGCTACATGGGAGATGGCAGATCAGATGCAGGCTATGTATTGTTCCTTGTTTTCCGGTTGAGGCAAAGCGTTTTTGGCATGGTGTTTTGGTATGGTGTTTTGGTATATGTTTTGGTATACGTTTTGGTGATGTTGCTATATGTACATATGTATATGGATGTCAATACCGCCATAAGATATGCTATAAAGCTCCAATAAATGGTATGGATGTCATGTCATGGTCATGTTATGTTTTTATATTTTGATGTTGGTTTTCTTCTCAGTAGGTTAATCATTGTAAATACTACATCAAGCTAAGTTATAAAGCTCCATTGACAGTATATTTTTCTTACAACAATTCTTTGTGGTTATAGGTATTGTTGAACACTGAGGATAGTGGTCCCCCAAGGGGGACAATTCTGTAACAACCCTAGTAAAAATTTCATGTAATAAAAGTTAATAAAAGGAAAAATAATAACCATGGTTGATGGGAGACTTATTCACAGCTAAATGTTGGGCAGAATCCTAGTGATTGGGATCACTTGTGATTGTTTAATGGCTAACTATTTGGAAAGGAAAAATGGAATTTTGGCACAATTGTTTATGAAAATAATGGAAATTAGGAGAAAAAGGAGGTGAAAGGTCACAGGTTTCATGTGTGGAGGAAAATCAAGGAAAATAATGGAAAATGAAGAAAATAGAGGCCTCATACATAAAAATGCTTCTCAAGATCAGTTGGTAACCTTTTGTCAGTTTAGTTTTGGAGGTATCTCATTATTCTCTCTCTATCTCTCTCTCATACTCTTGGATACTTAGAGGTTTCTTTGAGCACTCTTGCAAGGTGTGGAATACTTGGATTTTTGGAGCAAGAAGGAAAAGGAAGAGAAGGAAAGCGCAAGAAGGCATCGATATTAGTAGCTATTGTTAGTGTCGGTATCTTCATCCCTCCATCAGTGATCAAAATTTCTCTTTTGCATGCATATTAGGTGTCACATTCGATCAGCTGCATTCCATTAGGTCATGGATCAATTGATGGTAGTGGTTCATTATCAAATTTCCCTCATGGTTTTTACCGCCTATTTTCACAAGTTCAGGTCATTTACAGTCATCTTTTGTCTTTACATTTGCAAAAGCCATTTTTAGGGTTTTAGGTCTCATTAGGTTTAGGGTTTGTCATCATAGTCTTGTAAAAGCTCAATAATGGTCAGCAGGCATATGAGGAGGTCTAATAAGGTCTCAGCATCAAAAATTTCAATATTGACATGCTCAGTAATTGATTTTTCCTCAAAACCCTGTTTTGAGGAAAAACAAAGTTTTATGTTCTATGTATAAAAATTTCATGTAATTTTAATTTTCCTATATGTAATAAGTTCAGACATGCAGCCCTGGGTAACCTTGCCAAAACTCGTGCACTCCAGCTCCTGCAAAAGAGACAAGAAAATCCAAACATTAGTCCATCAAATGTCAAAAAGAGAGACAAACTACAGAACAGAGTTTTTAAAAAACAAAGTGAAAAAGCAAACTTTAGAAAGTGGGTTTTCTAAATGAAAAAATTAAATTCAAAAGGTATATAAAGTTTTTCTTGTGTTAAAAACTTCAGTTTTTCTCAAAGAGAGAGAGAACAAGTGAAAATTGCGTTTTTGAGGCGAAAGAAGGGAAATCGCAGCAAAACTTAGAAGTTTCCATAGGCACGACGCACCTGGGCATTGGCGCGGTGCACCTGCCTGGCACGACACACAGAGTGTAGAAAATACAAAGGAACTTGAACTGGCACGACACACCTAGGTGTTGGCATGGCACACTAGTTTGCCAAGCCTAAATTTCACTCAAACAATCCTCTAAAGCTCCAAATCTTGCAAACATCATTCCTCCAAGTAAGTAGAGCCTCCTAATTTCCATAGCAAGACATTTGATCATCCTTGATGGTGTTTCAATAGGTGAAAAATCAAACCATAGTTGCTGCACAATTATATTGCAAAAATTGTCTAGGGTTTTGAATTTTTGTCATTCTTGATGTTTTACTCCCCTGCATCATTTTCACATCCCTCTACACTGATTTCCCTAATTTCATTTCCCTTTCCCTCTCTCACTTACACTCATCCTACCTCTTATCCCTAAAACCCTAAAACCATAACACGTGATTTCCACCCCAAACCCTAATCCTCATTCCCAAAACCCTATCACTCCCTAATAACCCTACAACTAGCATCAAAATCCTCCATTCATCAGTCCCATTCATCAAACAACATTCACCTATTCTTGAGATAAAATCTCTTCATACTCATCATTTTACACCATATAGTGGAAAATATGGAAACAGATTCAGTTTATGAAAGGGATGAGGAAACTATGAGTGATTCCTCCCAAGATATTCATGCACCAAGAAAACCACATAAGGGAGGAAAACACATTCGAGAGGAGCCCACTACACTCACAAAGTTATTGGCTTGTCCTCTTGCAGTAGCATGTTTCAAACATCAGTCTTGCTACTAGTTTTGTGAGATGGTGGAAAGGGTGAAATACCACCATGAGCTTGCTAGACTATTTGTTCTCCATGTTCACAATGGCTAGGTCAATTTAGTAGGTGTTACCTTCACTTTGACACCTAAAAATATAATAGAAGCAATAGGTATTCCTAATGTGGGTGAAGAGTGGAACAAAGGACAACTTGTGGAAAAAGAGCATTATGAGCCTTATATCAAGGCTAGTTATCAAAAGAAAATCAATTGGGTCTTTCCTTTCAGATACCTACAGGACACTTATGCTCCACTCATGAAGCTCATTATCAAATACTTCATCTGTGAAGGGATATTTTCTCGCTTATACACTTATCATGTTAGATTATTGATGCATTTCACTAGAGTGAGGATGATGAACCTCCCCTATTTCAAATGCAGAAATATTGAGAAAATGACCACATTGGTGCAACGAAAACCTCCTCATCAATAGTACAACAACATTTATCACTTTGCATTGATCAAGATTGTTGTTTTGCATCAGCTGAGCTTGTTGAGTGTTTCATGGGATGCTTTCGTTTCACATGAGCTTTTCGAAAGCCCTCAAGTGACCCCATTAGTATTTCAAGAGGTAGGAGGACCTTCAAATCAACAAGAAGTTCATGAGACTAAAACTACAGGTGTGCCAGTATTTATCACTTATCAAAAAGGCACAAGGAGATTATTTGCAGTTGCCAAATGAGTAGTATCTCCACGTAGGGTGGAAGGGGTCTCGTTTCCTTCATGAGACCATAGGAAAATGCTATCTTCACCCTGGGTGAAAGGGGATTTTCCTTCTTCTTCAGCAAAGCAGGTATAGGATAAAGGGAAACAACCATTGCATGGTGAAGGGCCTTCTGAAGGTTAGCAGAGAGATTTCATTTTGATTCAGGATGAGGATACGGATTTGGGCTCGCAAAGATCAAAAGTCAAAGAGATCATCAAAGAACAAGAAGCTGGCATCCATGACTTATCTCTTAACCTTGAAAGAGCTAAGTGGATCATAAATTACCTTGAGCATTAGAACAAGTAGTTGGAGGATAAGCAAACAATCATGGAGCTGCAAAACATAAGGGAAAACAAGCAAGCAACAAAGAGGAGGAAAGTCAAATTGACACCGCTTGAGAAAGAGATTAATGTTGACTGGGAATCTTGGCTAGAGAGGGAAAATATTAACTTGGATAAGTTGGTTGAGAAAGCCAATAATGAGAAAAAGATGTTGCGACACATGGCTTATCATTATTTGGCACGAAACAAGATTTGCAAAGCAAGGATAAGGATCTTAAAAGCTAAGTTGAGGAAGACATTAAGGAGCAAGAAAGAGAAAGATAGGCTCAAGATCTTGGTTGAAGCTTCATTGGCCCATCGTAGTACTTGATGCAGATCACTCATGCCAAATTTCAAGAAATTTGGAAAACTTTTTGTCAATTTTGAAAATTTTAAGGAAAAAACAGGTTTTTCCGGTAGGTGCGTAGTGCCACCCGGCGCTCGCTTTTGATAGGAACCTCCTTTGGAGGGAAAAATAACATTTTTGTATTCCTCATGAAGGATTATGCATACGCAGAAATTACTAGAAAGTTTTGACAAGTTTTGGGCCTCCAAAAGGCTCAAAAACACCTCAAAATGCCCTCTCTACCACTTTTTGGCCACACAGGAAGCAGTGTTGGGAGAACTGATCTTTGGAGGGGTAAATGGACACCAAATTCAAATATTCCACTTGTCCTAGAAATTAGACAGACAAACCTTTCCTACAAGACCACTTGGAGCAAATTGTTTGAAGGTAAAGGCCTCCAAAAGTAGCTAGGAAAAAGCGCTACGCACAGAAAAAGTGGTGTTATGCATAGGATGAAAAAGTACCAATTTTGTTAAAAAACCTCTGTTTTTCTCCTAGTTTTTCTGAGATTGACTTTTTCCCTCTCATGGTAAAACTCATGATGTAAATTGATGCAAATTTATGTAATTTTATGTAAAAGTGATGAAAAATGACTCAAGCAGGTAGATACATCATGTATAGCTGGTTTTAAACTAAAAGAATCAGTTTCCTAGGTTTTAGAGGCAAGTTGTTCCACTGCCTATTTTTCAGTGCTGAGTTTAGATCTTGTTGAAACAGCTCCTAAAAGTCTATCATGGGTGGTTTTTTTGCCTATATATAGTACTTTTTTAGTCATTTGAAAAGGTTGGACTCTTGTGAATGCTTTGAGCATTATTGTATATTCATCTCTTCGGTTTGGTAAGGAAATAGACCAAGGTTTGCAGCATTTTGTGGGATTCTTGTGGCAAGGTGATTTAGTATTGTTTTTCCTTCTGTGATTCAAGTTTACATGTGTTCATGTGTGCCATCATCTCTCTCTTTTCAGCTTAACTAAATAAATCAAGTATAAAGGTGGAAATCATTGATGTTGCAGTGCTCTAACTTAGGGTTTGTTTAGCTTTACATGTCTTTTACTGTTTGAAGAGGACTCATGACACTCCCATGCCCTATCTAACTCCTCATCAGTCTTAAGACTCTCCATTTCACTTAATTCAAGATAATAAAGCATTTGCCTACCTCGCCCCACAGTAACCTCTGCAAGACTGAGTCCATTCCCCGGACCCAAATCTGCCTTTCACATCTGATCCAGTAAACCAACATAAAATTCAATAAAACTCCTTTGAACATATACCTAGACTAAAATTAGTCTTTACATTAGTCATCTCAAGACTCACTTGCTATATTTTCCTAATACTGATAAGGAGAGAGCCCTCTCCCGACCTGGTAGGGCTAGCTTCCAAGTTAAGCGTGGTTTGATGTTTCCCTAGACCTGCCTTTCTCAGCCTGAGGTAGATTTAGGCCATAACATATTGGTGACTCCACTGGTGAACGTAGTTTTATGTTCCTCAGAAAAATCTATCAATTTTATATCTGATTGTTGATGGTGAACAACGATTAGACATCGAAAGGCTGAAATTGTTCACCTGGTGACTCCAGTGTCGAAGAATCCCAAGGTTCAGACTTTTTATGGGGACTCTACTCTTCAAGAATCAGTAGCCTGAATAATTTCTTGGTGAATTCATTATTATCAAAATGGTTTCACTGGATCTAAGGTATGCTCCCATGAGCCGAGATCACATTCCAGGTTTTCCAAATAAAATTTTGAAGGTAGATTGGCAAAGGAATTTGCCTATGTTTAAAGATGATGATATGAATGATGTTGCTTTACATCTGGTTAGATTTCACATGCATATTCGCAAGTTGAAGGTTGATTTTCCTGAAGATTGCTTGATGAAGATATTCATGGCTACTCTGGAAGGTGAAGCATGATCTTGGTATGAAAATTTGTCGCCTGCTTGTATTTACTGTTTAAAGGATTTTCATACCATGTCCTTTGAAAGGTATAAATAATCTTATCCATCCTTGAATTTAGTTCAGAACTGTTGCATACATGCTTATTCTTTTATTGAAAGTCTTGAGAAAGTTTATGAAGATGATAACTTCATGGATGATGACATCATGGAAGCCCTGTATGAAAATCCATTTCAGCAGCTTAAAGACAGTGTAGAGGATACTTATCAAGATGCGCAGGAAAATTTGTAGTAGAATCAATATTTTAGTACAATGGAAAATAACGAAAGAGAAGGTCTTATTTTAGATCTGTCCATAGAAGAAAACAGTATGCAGGAAAGTCAAGTTTCAATTTCAGAATGTGATAAAGTCAAGTCAGCTATTTCAGAATCTCTAGATTCAGATCGTGATCATCAAGAGTACGTTGTTTTGAATAGCATGAAGGAGAGCTCTGCTATTGAGATCATCTGGTAAGAAGAAGACAAAGTTATTGGTCCAGGTGTTCTCATTTCATTAGAACAAAGCCTTCATGAGGAAGTAATCCAATCCTTTTATGAAAAATAAGATGAGATCTTTGTTCAAGTAAGTGAAAATTTTTCTTTCAATAACTTAGTGGTAAATGATAATTTGATTGCCATGTCATATGAAGATTATCAACAATGTTTTCAAATTTCATAAGATCAGGGAATTGAGGATTGTCAGTCACGTTTTTCATGTTTTGAAATGTTATTTCAAGAATACAATGATTACTTGAGCAAAAGAAAACAAAAATTCTTATCTCCTCTATCTGAAGAGGGAATAGATCAACTCCTGAAAGGTCATGTTACAACCCAAGCTAATGCAGACCTGCAGTGTGCACCTGGTCAAGAAGATGTTGGTGAAACTTCCACTTTTGAAAATGATGACAGTCTTGAAATTAGATTTATAGATCAACGAACAGATAATGTTTTCTTTCATGAAGATGATAGGGCTGTTATGTTTGATAATCTTGAAGATTGTTTTCTATTTGAGAATGACTTAGACCATGAAATTGAGGAATATGAACTTGAGAGAGACAATATGTCAGAATTTCTCATGCTCAAGGAATTTACAACCAAAACTCAGATTGCAGAAGCTTATACCTCTCTATGCCTTCCTATCACTCAGCAACCAGTTGTTCTTTCGATTCATAATGAAGGGAGTACTTGTATTTTTGATGTTGGATCTCAAGACAAGCTAGTGCTTTAGGATTTTCAAGATGCCTTCAACATTATTTTGCAAGCATTAGAGAAGATGAATGTTGCCTAGTTCGTTAGAATAAGCCTTGGTTTTAGTTGTTATGGTGAGTTGCCTACATGTACATCATTCTGCCTGCTCGGGGAAAATGAGAGCAGAATTTTAGTATGTAGCCATCTGCTAGATTGGTTACATTGGAAGGCCCACACCACACAATTATACATATTCCATTAGTAGGCAGGTGGTTGTCATCATGATTTTAAGCCCCCAAATATGGATGGTCTGTTTCCATTTAAAAGCTTTGTAAGTACTTGTTTCAGTTAAGTCAGTCTTGAGTCATTTTTTGTTTTAGTTAGTTCAGTTTTGAGTTTACATATTGGTTTAGTTTGCAGAAGTTATTGAATCCATTTCCCAATGGAAGAAGGCACTAGTCTACTCTCCTAAAGATCTGTGGTTCTTGGCACCTCCAAGAGCTACCATCCCCATTGGAGCCAATGTTAGTGTCAGTATCTTCATCCCTCCATCAGTGATCAAAATTTCTCTTTTTGCATGCATATTAGGTGTCTCATCCGATCAGCTATATTCCATTAGGTCATGGATCAACTGAAGGTAGTGATTCATTATCAAATTTCCCTCATGGTTTTTACCTACTGGCCTATTTTCACAAGTTCAGGTCATTTACAGTCTTTCTTTGTCTTTACATTTGCAAAAGCCATTTTTAGGGTTTTAAGTCTCATTAGGTCTAGGGTTTGTCATCATAGTCTTGTAAAAGCTAAAAAATTCTCAGTAGGCACATGAGGAGGTCTAATAAGGTATCAGCATCAAAAATTTCAATAATGACATGCTCAGTAATTGATCTTTCCTCAAAACCCTATTTCGAGGAAAAACATAGTTTTATGTTCTATGTATAAAAAATTCTGTAATTTTAATTTTCCTATATGTAATAAGTTCGTAAATGCAGCCCTGGGTAACCTTGCCAAAACTCCTGCACTCTAGCTCCTGCAAAAGAGACAAAAAAATCCAAGCATTAGTCCATCAAATGTCAGAAAGAGAGACAAACTACAAAACAGAGTTTTTAAACAACAAAGTGAAAAAGAAAACTTTAGAAAGTGAGTTTTCTAAATGAAAAAAGTTAAAGTCAAAAGGTATATAAAGTGTTTCTTGTGTTAAAAACTTCATTTTTGCTCAAAGAGAGAGAGAACAAGTGAAAATTGGGTTTTTAAGGAGAAATAAGGGAAATCGCAGCAAAACTTAGAAGTTTCCCTAGGCGTGGCACACCTGGGTATTGGTGCAACGCACCTGCCTGGCGCAGTGCATAGAGCGCAGAAAATACAAAGGAACTTGAACTGGCACATCGCACCTGGGGCTGGCCCGACGCACCAGTCTTCCAAGCCTTAATTTCACTCAAAGAATCTTCTAAAGCTCCAAATCTTACAAACATCATTCCTCCAAGTAAGTATAGCATCCTAATTGCCATAGCAAGACATTTGATCATTCTTGATGGTGTTTTAATAGGTGAAAAATCAAACCCTAATTGTTGTACAGTTATATTGCAAAAACTGTCTAGGGCTTTGAATTTTTGTCATTCTTGTTGTTTTACTCCCCTACATCATTTTCAATCCCTCTCCAATGATTTCCCTAATTTCATCTCCCTTTCCCTCTCTCACTTCCACTCATCCTACCTCCTATCCCTAAAACCCTAAAACCCTAACACATGATTTCCACCCAAACCCTAATCCTCATTCCCAAAACCCTATCACTCCCTAATAACCCTACATCTAGCATCAAAATCCTCCATTCATCAGTCCCATTCATCAAACAACAATCACCTATTCTTGAGATAAAATCTCTTCATACTCATCATTTTACACCATACAATGGAAAATATGGAAATAGATTCAGCTTATGAAAGGGATGAGGAAACTGTGAGTGATTCCTCCCAAGAGATTCATGCACCAAGAAGACCACATAAGGGAGGAAAATACATCCGAGAGGAGCCCACTACACTCACAGAGTTATTGGCCCTTCCTCTTGCAGTAGCATGTTTCAAACATCAGTCTTTCTACCAGTTTTCTGAGATGGTGGAAAGGGTGAAATACCACCATGAGCTTGCTAGACTCTTTGTTCTCCATGTTCACAATGGCCAGGTCAATTTAGAAAGTGTTACCTTCACTTTGACACCTGAAACTATAGCGGAAGCAACAGGTATTCCTAATGTGGGTGAACAATGGAAGAAAGGACAACTTGTGGACAAAAAGCATTATGAGCCTTATATCAAGGCTAGTTATAAAAAGAAAATGAGTAGGGTCTTTCCTTTCAGATACCTACAGGACACTTATCGTCCACTTATGCCGTTCATTATCAAATACTTCAGCTGCGAAGGGAGATTTTCTCGCTTATACACTTATCATGTTAGATTATTGATGCATTTCGCTAGAGTGAGGATGATGAACCTCCTGTTAAACTGAAATTTGTCACCATGACCATATGCAGTTAATATGGCTCCATCAATAGTCATATTTCCTCCTTGTCAAGCCTTATACCTCTGCTCTCCATGTCAAACTTCAAAGAAAGAGAGAAAGTCATTAAAAAACATGTTTATCTCTGGGTACGCAGGTTCTCTCTACCTTGCCTGCGTGTACGCATCCCAAACTCATTGTACCTGCGTACTTGTACGCTCTGTAAGCCAAAGGATGTGTGCGTACCCCTATAAAGGTGAAAAGGCGCGAGTTTCATCTTTAAAAAGTTACTTGTGGTCACTTCTAGAGCTTTCTAGAAGAGTGTTTGACGTGGAATGAGCGCCTCCAGATGGTTCAGCATCCCTATGATAGAGGAACTTATCCCATCAAGAGATGAGCTACCCCATCCAAAAGAGGGAGTATCCCATTGATGTTGGAACTGAATAACTTCCTCTAGAACACTATAAATACAGGCCTTGGGCCAGAGGAGGGGAGGTTGAAAGCTGAACATTCCAAAGGGTAGATGCTGCTGGAATTAGGACTTCCATTGTAAAATTGTGAGGAGAGATTACCATCCTTTCTTGTTGTCATATTGGAAGTGGGTGAGCTTATCAAAGTAGAGGAAAACTCTTGCTGGACCCTGGGAGGAACTTGCACAACACCAAGGCTCAGGTTGTAATGGTTTCTTTTTTGTTTCCTTAATACAAATAAGTCCATTCTTCTCAAAGATTTGTTGTTAATGAATTGTTTCATATACTCCTTGGTCTATATGTTGAATATGCTTTGTTTTATGGAATATTCAAGTGTTACGTAATCGTTTGATTGTTAGTGTATGCAGGTTTCGAAGTGAAGGAGGAGCTCATCTGGATCGGCGAGGCTAGACTGCTACAACGAGTGTTGGACTTCAGGTAGGATCGAAAAACACTTGGTTTCTCATAGGATAATGCATGTTTAG
>APFE030703897.1:1132-32929 GCA_000404065.3 Pinus taeda | reverse complement strand
TTCGACATCGACTCATTCATTCACATCTCATGGATTGTGCTGGGTACTTTGAGAACCATTGACATTACTGGTGGTCTCTCTCACGCTTGTTAACAGTTTACATCATTGACTGGTAATCAGTGGTTTCTACCATTTTCGACATCGACTCATTTATTCACATGGCTAGAATCGTACCAATTCGGGAAGTAGAGATGAAGACCCTGGATCTAGTTTCCACCATCCAGGCTGCGAGGAGTTTTGTATTCATTATATTGTAGACCAATTATAAACAGATGGCTGCGTCCATACTGTGTCTACACAAGTCTATGATTATGATGTATTATGAAATCATTCCTGTATCAGAATAGTTAGTCTATTAGTTAAAGTTTTGATCTGAGTATGGGAATGCCTACCTCAGCGATGATATAATCTTATACATGTATTTTGTGTTGAAAATTGCAGGTTCTGACCAAGCTCTCCACGAGATAATCCTTGAAATGATAAAGTACTTCACCCTTCCTAGATGATATAAACCCTTATCTATTACAGGCTTCGCACTTTAGGGGGCAATCTGTTACACTGAAATTTGTCACCATGACTATCTGCAGTTAATATGGCTCCATCAATAGTCATATTATCCTCCTTGTCAAGCCTTATACCTCTGCTCTCCATGTCAAACTTCAAAAAAGAGAGAAAATCATTAAAAAACATGTTTATCTCTGGGTACGCAGGTTCTCTCTACCTTGCCTACGTGTACGCATCCCAAGTTCATTGTACCTACGTATTTGTACGCTCTGTAAGTCAAGGGATGGGTGCGTACTCCTGTAAAGGTCAACAGGCGCGAGTTTCATCTTAAAAAAGTTACTTGTGGTCACTTCTAGAGCTTTCTAGAAGAGTGTTTGACGTGTATTGAGCGCCTCCAGATGGTTCATGCATCCCTATGATAGAGTAACTTATCCCATCAAGAGAGGAGCTACCCCATCCAAAAGAGGGAGTATCCCATTGATGTTGGAACTCAATAAATTCCTCTAGAACACTATAAATACAGGCCTTGGGCCAGAGGAGGGGAAGTTGAAAGCTAAACATTCCAAAGGGTAGATGCTACTGGAATTAGGACTTCCATTGTAAACTTGTGAGGAAAGATTACCATCCTTTCTTGTTCATTTGAAAGTGGGTGAGCTTGTCAAAGTAGAGGAAAACTCTTGCTGGACCCTGGGAGGAACTTGCACAACACCAAGGCTCAGGTTGTAATGGTTTCTTTTTTGTTTCCTTAATACAAATAAGTCCATTCTTCTCAATGATTTGTTGTTAATGAATTGTTTCATATATTCCTTGGTCTATATGTTGAATATGCTTTTTTTTATGGAATATTCAGGTGTTATGTAATCGTTTGATTGTTAGTGTATGCAGGTTTCAAAGTGAAGGAGGAGCTCATCTGGATCGACGAGGCTGGACTGCTACAACGAGCGTTGGAATTGAGGTAGGATCGAAAAACACTTGGTTTCTCATAGAATAATGTATGTTTAGAGAAGGATTGCTCTTAATTGTCTTGTTTGTCACTAGAGAGTCTTAGACTCCTAGGGAGGTTAGTTTTGTCCGCAAAAATAACTCTTTCCGCATGACACCTCCCCTATTTCAAATGCATAAATATTGAGAAAAATGACCACATTGGTGAAAATAAAACCTCCTCATCAACAGTACAACAACATTTATCACTTTGCATTGATCAAGATTGTTGATTTGCATCAGCTGAGCTTGTTGAATGTTTCAAGGGATACTTTCATTTCACATGAGGTTTTCAAAAGCCCTCAAGTGACCCCATCAGTATTTCAAGAGGCAGGAGGACCTTCAAATCAGCAAGAAGTTCATGAGACTCAAACTACAGGTATGCCAATATTTATCACTTATCAAAAAGGCACAATGAGATTATTTACAGCTGCCAAATGAGTGGTATCTCCACTTGGGGTGGAAGGGGTCTCGTTTCATTCATCAAACCATAGGCAAATGCTATCTTCACCCAGGGTGAAAGGGGCTTTGGCTTATTCTTCAAAAGACTAGGTACAAGATAAAGTGAAACAGCCATTGCATGATGAAGGGCCTTCTGAAGGTCAGGAGAGAGATTTCATTTTGATTCAAGATGAGGACACTGATTTGGGCTCCCAAAGCTCAAAACTGAAGAGATCATCAAAGAATAAGAAGTTGACATCCATGAATTATCTCTTAACCTTCAAAGAGATAAGTGGATCATAAATTACCTTGAGAAATGGAACAAGAAGTTGGAGGATAAGCAGACAATCATGGAGCTACAAAACATAAGGGAAAACAGGCAAGCAACAAAGAGGAGGAAATTAAAATTGACACCGCTTGAGCAAGAGATTGATGTTGATTGGGAATATTGGCTAGAGAGGGAAAATATGCACTTAGAGAAGCTACTTGAAAAAGAAAATAAGGAGAAAAAGATGTTGTGGCACATGGCTTATCACTATTTGGCACGAAACAAGATTTGCAAAGTAAGGTTAAGGAGCTTAAAAGCCAAGTTGAGGAAGACTTTGAGGACCAATAAAGAGAAATATAGGCTCAAGATCTTGGTTGAAGCTTCGTTGGCCCAACATAGTACTTGATGCACATCACACATGCCAAATTTCAAGAACTTTGGCAAACTATTTGGCAATTTTGAAATTTTTAAGGAAAAAATAGGTTTTTCCGACAGGTTTGATAGGGACCACCGTTGGAGGAAAATCTTACATTTTTGGATTTTTCATGAAACATTATGGATACCGAGAAATTATGAGAAAATTGTGACAAGTTTTGGGCCTCCAAAAGGGTCAAAAACACCTCACAAATGCCATCTCTGCCACTTTCTGGCCACACAGGAAGCAGTGTTGGGAGAACTGATTGTTGAATGGGAGAATGGACACAAAATTCAAATATTCGACTTGTCCTTGAAAGTATACTGCAATACCTTTCCAACAAGCCCACTTGGAGTAAATTTGGTGAAGGGGAAGGCCTCCAAATGTAGCTGGGAAAATGCGCTACACACATAAAAAGTGGCGCTACGCACAGGATGAAAAAGTGCCAATTTTGCTTAAACAAACTCTGTTTTTCGCCTAGTTTTTTCTCAGTTTGACTTTTTCTCTCTCATGGTAAAACTCATTATGTGAATTGATGCAAATTGATGTACTTTTATGTAAAAATTATGAAAGTTGACTCAAGGAGGTAGATACATCATGTATAGGTGGTTTTGAACTGAATGAATCAGTTTCCTAGGTTTTAGAGGCAAGCTGTTCCACTGCCTATTTTTTAGTTCTTAGTTTAGATCTTGTTGAAACAGCTCTTAAAATCATTAATTCGACCCATAAAGGCTATCATGGGTGGTTTTTTTCCTACATCTAGCATTTTTTAAGTCATTTGATAAGGTTGGACTCTTGTGAATACTTTGAGCATTATTGTACATTCATCTCTGCAGTTTGGTAAGGAAATAAACCAGGGTTTGCAACATTTTGTGGGATTCTTGTGGAAAGGTTATTTAGTATTATTTTTCCTTATGTGATTCAAGTTTACATGTGTTCATATGTGCCATCATCTCTCTCTTTTCAGCTTAACTAAATGAATCAAGTATAAAGGTGGAAATCATTGATGTTGCAGTGCTTTACCTTAGGGTTTGTTTAGCTTTACATGTTTTATACTATTGGAAGAGGACTCATGATACTCCCATGCCCTCTCCAACTCCTGATCAGTCTTAAGACTCTCCATTTCACTTAATTCAAATTACTAAATCATTTTCCTACCTGGCCCCACAGAAACCTTTGCAAGACTGAGTCCATTCCTCGGACCCAAAACTACCTTTCACATTTGATCTAGCAAACAAACATAAA
The DNA here is from genome assembly GCA_000404065.3 of Pinus taeda. Lineage (NCBI taxonomy): Eukaryota > Viridiplantae > Streptophyta > Pinopsida > Pinales > Pinaceae > Pinus > Pinus taeda. Next base: position 29,075 of record APFE030703897.1, on the reverse strand, counting down.
GTTCAATCAAACTCCTCTGAACATATACCTAGCCTAAAATTAGTCTTTACATCAGTCATCTCAAGCCTCACTTTCTATATTTTCTTGACATTGACAAGGACATATCCCTCTCCCGACTTGGTAGGGATAACTATCAGGTAAAGCGTGGTTTGATGTTACCCTAGACCTGTCTTTCTCAGCCTAAGGTAGATTTAGGCCATAACAGCTATATCAAATTTTTTTGCAGGTATCAATTTCATGTATGTTTTCTTCACTAGTTTTGGCATGCATGTGGATTATTGGTCATGATCTGTCATTGGTATGGAGGATTTCCTAGATTGGCAGTGGATTTCCTAGCCTTGCCATTTCCTAGATAGCCACAGGGATTGTGACATTTGTTATCACTCAGGTTTTCCCAAAAGTTGTAAGAAAGGGAAAGAAGGCCAGGGTAACCACAAGCCGATCTTTTAGACACATATTCTAGCTAGTCTGCATCCAGAGAGGGCTCTCTCTTTAAGTTTTAGCTTTGTTTTTAGAAGATATTAGGCTAGTTGTGAAATTTAGGAGTTTGTTTGAATTTGGATGGTGAGATTCAATAGCAAAGGGATAATACTCAGTAGTTTAGGCCATTGGGCTAATGGAGTCAAGTAAGATGGATTTAATGGATTTGGGTATCTTAAGAAATGATGGTTTCATAGGGAAAGGTGGTCTAACAGGGAACAAATAAAGACTTGGAATAGATGGAATGGATTTCCAAAATGAGTGAAGAGAAATTAAGAATCCTTCAGCCTATTTCAAGAGGGAACTTAGATTATCACTGATAAAGAGTAGTTAAGTATTCTTTAATACATAATCAAAGTGATAGAACTGGAAAATAGGAGCAATTAAGATTTCACTGTCTATTCTAATTCAGAAGAAAACATAGAAAATGATAACTTTTGAAGACAAAGTGCAATAAATCACATTCTGAATTACTCTTTTTGTTTATCATTCAGATGTGAAACAGAGATGATATAATAAAAAAGGAAAACTTTAAAACATAAGGTATAGAGGACTTATTAATCCAGTGTTTGCTTCAAGAAATCTGTGAAAATTCCCTTGCACTAATTCTTTGTACAATGAGCCATGCAAAAAATTTGATCCAATTAGAACTTTATTCCAAAAAACTAGTATTACAGCAATGTATATGAATCCACACCTAATACTCCAATTGAAGGAGTATTTATACAAAATATTTTACACAAAATATCTCATAATAGAGTGAGATATATTCTAGTCATGACAAGTCATTTTTACAAGAAAATAGAGACAACTAGTCTCGAAGATAGGAGAAAAGCAAACAGATGTTGTGCTATTCCTATTTGTGTTGGGTGTGCTGGAGGCTGGTCATTTTATTTGGCTTGCTACTGTAACTTCATGTTGGCTGCCCTGTTTGACTGATATCTTTACCTGCTCTAATACGTTTTGACCTTTTTTGACCACTATTCATCTCTGTTCATCTCAACAAGGTAAATAGCTCAAAATTTACATTTTACCAAATGTAACTTTACAAAATTTCTAACATATCTTCCCACCATTTATGCGTTGGCAATTTGTACCTCTGAAGTTTCTTGAGTGTTTCATCAATCTTTGTGTATCTGAAAAAGTTAGGCTGAATGGTGAATAGATGCTTTAGCTCATGCTCAATGTAGAATAAGTTCTCTAAACTGTCATAGAGAACTCGGCCGATGGGAAGCGCTTTCACTCCTACTGCATTTGATGATGAGCTAGCTTGATTTCCAGCATACCTTTTCAATTTATCTACATAATCAATGCGTTTCATTAGCTTATCATCAATGACCAAAGGACTTGGTAGCCCTTTACTCTGCAAAACTATGAATTTCTCCATAAAAAAATTGATTTCTACTTGCATGTCTTGGCATCTTCTATCTAAGTTTTGCATTAAAGTTCTCTTGGTCAGAACTCTTTTGATTTCCAAAATGTTGTATGTCCTGTCAGAGATGCCAAGTACTTATAACTGTTCTCTGTTTTTGGTATTCAACAAATTGATAAGTCGATTAGCTTCTTCTGGCATTTTACCCAACTCTGCTCTTGTCTACTGAATTGCTCCAGGGGCTGTTTTCACCAAGTCTAGCTGCTCATAGATTACTTGGATAGATGGCCATATTTCATTTATGGACTGAATGATATTAGCCTAAAGGATTCTCCTGATTTCTGTCAATGGCTTATCAAAAGTGAGTTCTTGTTCTAAGGATTTTACTTTACTTTCTAAGGCCTTAATCTCCCTAGTTTTTTCCATAACACTTATTTTGGAGATATCATAATTCTTCTCTGCTTAGCCAATTGCTCTTTCACTTGTTTCAACTCTGTGACCTCTAACCTTAATTATTCCATGGCCTTTATTAATTCTTTTGTGCTCATATTAACACTGCTACCTGGTGCTGTACCTACTATTGATGTACCTATAATTACCTCTGCTATGACTGCTGAGACATTTGTAGCTACTGCAGTTGAGACTATGGAAATTACCTCAGGAAGCTGAGAGGTTGACTCTCCCTACTTTTCCTTTAGTGCCTTTTCTAATGCCTGCTCTGTATCATTTAATCTTTCGTTAAATTTCAGGAGTAGGTCCATCATATCTTCTTCTAATTTCTGATGTATAACTTCTACAGTCTGTGGATGTGTTGAAGGAGGCAGTTTCAGCTAGTTTCTTAAGGCAGCAATGTCTTTTTCTTTCTTCTTAATTAATGCCTTTATGCCTTTAGCATCTTTGGGATCATGTCTCAATCCAATAATGATCTCTTCTAGTGATTTGATCCTGTTATCTTTAGCCAGAGAAGAGGCTTTCTCCAAATGTAATTGAACTGTTGTGTTGTCCAAGGAATTTTGCAATTTTTGGGCTAGCATTGCTTTATCAGTCAGTGTGGAATAGACCATTTCCCCAATCTGCTTATGAAGTTCAATCTGATCCATAGGATGAATATCTTTGGCCAGGACCTCCAAGTTTGTTTTGATATAGTCTGCTACTGATTGGGGTTGATGCGCCTTTGGCTTAAAATAAATCATTATCATTTTACCTGCTTTAATGTCATAGGCTGACATTAATCTCTGCCGGTTTGTGGGGGCCATTTTGAGATATTGACCGTAAATTTGAAGCCTTATTGGGTCATTTATGGCCTTTATCTCTATAAAATTTTTCTTAATGTCTCAGGCCTATTTACTTTGTGGCCTAGTGGAAGATACTTCTACACTATGTTGTCTTTCCAGCTCCTGCCTTTGTGAGCTAGTTGAAGTTACTCCCAATGATGGAGTTTGCTGGCTGGCTCTTTCTTCTCTCTGTCTGTCTATAATTTCTTCGATTATGTCCTCTTCTGACATAGGATTCAGTCTTTGTCTCTTTGCTCCAGGTTGTTCTGTTGGTCCACTGATAGGTGTGATGGTTTCTCTATCCCTCTTTTTGTTTCTTTCCTCATTTAGAGGAGTCTACAATGCTGGAATTTCTGCTGCTTTAGTTTGGGATGGAGGAATTTTCACTTGACTATGTTCTCTGGACTTTGCAGGTTGATCTGTCATTGTAGGCTGCTCTGTAGTATCTATCTCTTTGCCCTTGGAAGTAGCTAGTATATTGGCTTCCTGTGCAGACTGTTGAGAAGTTCCAGCAGAGGATGTACCAATTCCTGACTGTTGAGGAAACTTGAATGTTACCTGTCCAAAAGAGTCCAGGTCAAGGGTTTTTTCAAGATCTTTCATAGCCATTTCCATCTTTTCTTGCTCACTAATTTCTTCTATTAGGGTCCCTTCTACCCATTCATCCTAATTTGCAAACTGTTCAATTTCTAGGATCCTATGATGTATATAAACTGACAATCTTTTTTTTGTTCTTCTGTCACATATGAAACTATTTGGGTCATAGGGCACCCACCAAAAACTTTTTTTCAATCTAAGGTGGTTTTCTAGAATCTTTTCAGCGTCTTTCCATGCAACCCTAGAATTGATGACATAAGGGCTTAGCTGGTTCTTTATTCTTAACTGGGCTTTCTTCTTTGCACTACAAAAATGGACTAAGTCTGCATTGATAATCTCTAAAATATTCTAGTGCAAACAATATTATGGGCACATATTTAGGCAGCTTGAAGGGGAAAACTTCACACCCATACATTCTGATTTCTATGTGGTTTTGGTACAGGTACCAGTCACCTATCCTGTACTACATGGAAAGTTGGAGAATCTTCTTCATGTCACCAGTGAGTCTAGGAGGGGGAACTCCTATCAACGGAGTGGATGTTGGATGTACAAATCAGTCAATGAATTCATTATAGGTATAAGGAGACTCTAGAGTTTTATGAAATATTGAGGTCCAAAAGATCACAGACCTTCGATTTCCTTTTGAGTCTAATTTCATGATAGGGAAAGGAAAGCTGTCTGGCTGATGATATAACAAAATATGGTATATGAAAGATGTGTATTTCAAAACTCCTTCCCTATCTAAACTCATGAATTGATCATGGATTTTATTGACAATGAAAGTGGTATAGTCATACTTGACAGCAGGGGGTTGTCCATGAGTGAATATTGACAACAAAACTAGAGTAATATCGTCAACATATTCACTAGTATTAAGTCCCATGATCATGGATATCATGTCAACAATAATTCTACCAGTTTCATTGAAAATGGTCTGTAGATAAGGAACTGGACCATTGGGTTGATAGTTTGGTAACATAAACATCTGAGAAATACAGGTTATATATGATTTGGGCAACTGAGGGGATTTTCCAAGAAGATATCCTAGGGAAAGAGGAGCAAGGGGCTGAGTGGAATGGAGTTGTATCATTTCATTAATGGACTTAGGAGTTATGGGAAAAATAACAGTTTGGGATGGGGACATAACTGCTCTACAGACAGAGGCATAGTTGGCACAGCATTGGTGAATGATATCTGGGAAAACATGGACAGAGGGGAGGAAATACATGGGAAGATTAGATTCCCACAGTCCAAGAAATTCAGAATTATTCAGATGACTATCTCTGATTTGGCAAAAGATTTTAAGATAGTTACTATCACCAGATATGTCTTTTATCTGAAAATCTTTGTCGGCCAGGGATAAATAATCTAAGTTTTTATGGGGTGCGTTCATGGGCGCCACATTCAGGGCTATGGGAGTTTCCATATTTGGTTCTTGTGTATTCAAACTGGAGTTCAAATTCTTGTGGGAAATATGGACTAAATAGTTGTTTTGGGTCTCTTTATGGCAGCTACAGATTGTTTTTAACTTGAATTTGGCTTTATTTGGCAGAATTCCCAGTGGAAAACTAAAATTGCAGGGTTGCAGGGAAAAAATGGATAAATACCCAGATTAAGGAGGAAAACCATACAATGGTAGGTTGGTTGACAGGCTGCAAAACTCGTACTGTAGTCTTGTTGATCAGGTGGCAGTTGAGGAGCTGGAACAGTGGATTGGGTCGTTAATTTTCATGGGAGCTGGATGCAGTGCATTACAATGAAAATGACATTTTATCGTTTTTTTTAATGAAATTCAGGTTGGCGAGACTTTTTTGGCATTTATTGGGCAGATGACTTTAGCGTGATGGGACGTTTTGTGGCTACGTGGAGGGTGGTAAGAAGTTTACCCCGTACCACTTTTGCGGTCAACTGGTATCGGGCCAGGGTTGAGTGAGCACATGGAACGGGCGATGCGTGGTAAGGATACGGAGGAAAATAGCTAGGCAATCGCGAGTTAAAACACATTGGTAAGGGGGGTCACGATATTATCGTCAACCGTCAGATGAAAAGGCGGAGATCGGATGACTGACGAGTGCTGGAAATGGCTAGGAGTTAATACAATGGGCCCAATATAATTAATGTTGATTTAATTGTATCGGGTGCATCACAATTGGTCGAGGTAATGGTTATTAATTAACCCAGATGGTTAATTATCCCATATGGTTATGTGGGATAGGTTATTAACGAATTACAAATAAATATGTTAATCCCTTTTAGACATTGTTTATGGTCGTATTTCAACCAAGGCGGGAATATGTAATATGTCGTGGTTTTATATGTAATTAAATACTACGGGAAGGGTTAACGTTTATATGGGAGTTATATATTATGTGTTAGTAGTTAATATAACATAATGAAATAAGTGCTTAGCCTACGTTAAACATTCACATAGAAACTTAGGCTAAAGAGGGTTTCAAGCGATATTATGCATTTCCTAAGTAAAATAGGTTTTTTCACTTAGGAAAACTTTATGGAATGAAATGAATGATGGATGAATGATTTATGAGCACTTAGGCTTTTAGATCATTGGGTTGAGGGTCTGGTCCCTTCATAAGTCAAAGAAATTCTCTGAGCCCCTTTGACTTTCAAAGACCTTAATACTTAGGGGAAATTAGTGAAGTGTTTTAGGGAAAATGTGAATGGAAATTAATTATTTAACCTTGTCTTCCTTGAACTGCCTCAAGTAAAATGTATGCCTTGCACTTCACAATAAAAGTAAAAGTTAACACATTTAGAAACATTTTTCATCACAAGTATCATTCTGCAACACCATCTACCTACCCTACCTACTTAGCTTGACATTTTTTCCTTTTTATTTGGGTGCACTTAGACTGGAAAACCCTTATCAAATCATCATTTTCTTTTACATGGCAAGCCTACCTAAGTCTACACTTATTACATCCAATGGCTCAGATTAAACTATTGAGCTCCTTTTAATTTACTCTGCCTATCTACTTATCTGCCAAGTTTAAATAGTTTGGTCAGATTTTATTCTCTATTCTACAACATGAAATTCAAATATGAATGAGCCAAGTTTCAGCTGTTTGACTCTTCATAAATTGTGGCAAAATTTTAACAAGCTGTACACAATTGCTTATTACAGAAAATGAAATAGTAGTGGTATTTGGATTTGCACACTTTCCTGGTCTATTTTTTGTTTGGGGTTCATTTCTTTCACTTTTTTGACCATTTTATTCTTTTTACCCTTTGATTTTTCTTTTAGGGTATACCCTCTTTATAATTTTTAAATTTTTTTATTTTTTGACAATATGGAAAACCTTTGCAACAAGAAAAGGTATTAACATATTATAGAGCTTATCAAGTCAATCATGAAATATGACACTTATTGGCATAGGAGCATAACACTGGCTCCACTTGGGGATGGCTTTTCCTAGTGGAAGGTCAAGAACAGCAGGTCAGATGGCCTTCTAAATGAGTTTGACTGTGCTTTGATATCTCCTTCTACTGGTTGCTTTATTGTATATATGACAGTAACACTTTTGAAGCTTATGGCCTTCTCTTTAGGCTTCAAGTCCAATAAGTTACTATCTAATCCAAATTGTGACATTATCAAGGATATAATATGTAGATGTTAACATCAGAATACATTAAAAGGTTTTGTCAAAGTAATGTTTCAACATCCGACCATTAACTGGTCCTTCTCCTGTCTCTGTACCATTCAAATTCTTCAAAAAGTGAGTATTGTTCCCTTGTAAGGCTTAAATAATAAAAGGTCCCTTCCATAAGAAGTCAAACTTCCCATGTTTTCCTTTGTATTTTTTCCTGGAATCCCATCTGAAAACTGCCTCCAAGGTAGAAATATTCTGCCTTGGTTCTTTTATCAAAAAATTTCTTGAGTTTCTCTTGTACTACTTGGGATCTTTGATACACTTCTTTTCTGGTCTGCTGCAAATGGATGGTTTGGTTAATTCTCCTTTCAATATCATTGGGCTCCACCTAAGCTTCTTGAAGTAGTTTCATTACAGGTATTCCTAAGGATGAAGGAAATACAGCTTCCAAACCATAAACTAGTTCATAAGGACTAGTTCTAATAGATTTCTTTGTAGTGAGTCTATCTGCCCACATTGCATTAGTAAGTTTCTTGTGCCAATTTTTCTTGTTTTCTTCCAATAATTTCTTAATGATATTAATTAGGCTTTTATTGGATGACTCAGCTAGACCATTACCTTGAGGGTAATAGGTTTTGGAATGGCCTAAAGTGATATGGTATTTGTTACAGAAACTTATCATTTTCTTGAATTTGAAGGCAATAGCATTATCAGTTATGTTTTTTTCAGGAGAGCCAAATCTAGACAATATGTTGGTTTCTAAGAATCCTATAATGACTGTGTCATTGGCTTGTTTGCAAGGAATGGCTTCTATCCATTTGGTGAAATAATCTGTGGCTGTTAGAATCCATTTATGTTGACCAGAAGAGGGAGGGTGAATTTCTCCAATGAAGTGTAGTCCCCATTGTTGAAAGGGTTTTTCAGTAGAAATTGGTCTCAGGGGTAAGGGTAACAGTTTCCACTTGCCTTAAAAAATCTAACATTTTTGGCAAGCAGTAACAGACTTCTTTACATCAGTGAACAAGGCCAATAAAATCCAGCTCTGAGGATTTTGTCTGCAGTTGATCTCTAGTAAAGGTGTCCACCACAGTCTCCTACATGAAATTCTTTAAGAACTTTGTCAGCTTCTTCTTTTACTAAACAATTCAATAGAATACCTTCATGATTTTTCCGAAAGAGAACATTATCTAAAATACAAAATTTTGAAGCTTTCATCTTTAAAAACCTTTTCTTTGTCCTGGATAACCCTGGAGGAGCTTACAGGTTTAACAATACAAAAATTTATCAGCATACCAAGGTGAATCTAAGAAGGCCTGGCTGATCTGTGGAGTCACCATCTCCTGTTCATTATCCAGTTCATTAATATCCAGGGCTTGGCAATTTATTTCAATCATGATTTTTGCCAAACCCTGTCCCTTTATAAGCTTTGTGGGTTTTATTTCATTATCATGATCAAATATAGTAGCAATCCATTTACATCGTTTTCCTTCAATCCCATCCTGGGCCAAGATGTCTTTTACAACAACATTTGACACATAGGATATTACATGGGAGTATAATATATAGACTCTAAAGTCTTTAAAAGCTTTCACATGTGAATATGTTTGTTTTTCCATGATTTTGTACTTTAATGGTGCATCTCTTAGTTCTTGACTGAAAAAGGCTATGGGTTTCTCACATCCTTGATCATCTTTTTGCAGTAAAAGAGCAGTAATGGTGTGTTCTGATGCAAACGAAAATATTATGAAGTCTCTATCAAACTTTGGACTTGTCAGGACCGATGCCCTACTCAAAGCCATTTTAATTTCTTGAAACGATTGTTTGGCTTCTACTGTCCATTTAACTTTTGCATCTTTCTTCAACATATTAGTAAGCAGTCTAATTAATTCAGCTAATTTAGATATAAATCTTCTTAAAAAGTTGATCTTTCCTAGGAACGCTTGAAGTTCTTTGACATTTATGGAGTGGGGTATCTGCAGAATATCTTCTACTCTAGTAGGATCAATTCTAATGCCATATTTGGAGATGATATGGCCCAAGGGTTTGCCTTCTTCTAGAACAAACAGGGACTTCTTAGGATTTAAGGAAATGCCATATTGTCTGCATTTTAAAAATACTTGTTTCAGATGATCTAAATGTTGTTGATCTGATTTAGAGAAAATAGTCAAGTCATCTAAATATATGACCAAGAAATCATGAATTTATTTTGCAAAATCTATGTCCATTGCACATTGAAAAGTTGCCCCTGCATTCTTAAGTCCAAATGACATTTTAAGATGTTTGAATGTTCCCCATCGTATTGTGAAAGCAATTTTTTCCTAGTCATCAGGATGAACCAGAATCTGGTTATAGCCTGAGAATCCATCCAATAGTGAAATCCTAGAAGCACCTACCACCCTTTGTAAAATGTGATCCATCTTAGGTAAAGGGTGATTTTCCTTCAAAGAAACTTTGTTTACATTCCTTAAATCAACACAGAGCCTAATTTCTCCAGTGTTTTTCCTTGTAGGTACTAAATTAGAAACCCACTCTGGAAATCTGATAGGAGCAATTATACCTGCTTCATACATTCTTTTGATTTCTTTTTCAATTAAAGCGAGCAATACAAGGTTGATCCTTCTGATATTTTGTTTGAATGGTTTTTGATTTTCCTTTAAAGGGATTTTATGTTGAATTATAGAGGTATCATATGATTTCAGGTCTTCATAGCTCCAGGCAAATACATCTTGACATTCTCTCATTAATTCAACATATTTTAGTTTTTCTTCAAGAGGCAAAGATTTGGATAATTTTACCATTTTTGGATTTTCTTTAGTTCCCAAATTATAGCCTTCAATGTCAGCTTTTAGAGGTTCCATCTTGGGTTTCCTTGGGATATCATTAAAATCAAAGAGATCTTCCAAAGGAGCTAACCCTTTAGGTAACTCATTATCTTTCAAATTAATGACTTCAGATTCTCCTTCAATAATTTCATCAATGATCCTGCACTTCTTTATTGGTAAATGTTGTTGGGTGAAGCATTTGAGTTTCACTTTTTGTTGAAATGTATATTTCTATATGATTTGTCTGATCAAATTCAGTAAATGTATCTATATCTATATTAGTGCTAGAAAAATCTTCCTCTAGGGTTAAGAAATGTTAATTTTGAATATCATTGTCAAACACTTGCCAGTGCTTTACATTGTTAGGTATGGTTGGCCTGTGTCTGATCTCAGCTATGAACTGATGATTGGGTTCAAATGGTAGTTTACAGCTACTAGCAAACATTGCCAGACTATGAGCATGCAAATTATGTTTTCTTGGGATTTTAGCCAGCTGAGTTTCTAGAAATGTATTGAGAATCTCAATCACTGTTCCTCTGTAAGATATTAATCTGGGATTGTTTGTGAGAAAATTTCCTTTTATTTGTTGAATGATTAAATCAGAATCTCCTAGGACTGATACTCTAATGGCCCCTAAACTTTTGACCAATTTAAGACCTAGCAACAAAGCTTCGTATTCAGCCATATTATTAGTGCATTTAAGGTTTAATCTGTGGGCATGGCCTTTAGCATGATCATTCTCAACACTGTGCACCCAAATTCTTGCTCCTACTCCTAACTTGTTCACTGAACCATCAAATTCTAAGTACTAAAGGATCTAATGTTCATAGTTACTATCAGGAGTCTCAGGGATTTGTTTAATAGGAAGATTTGGTTTTTTAGTTTCTTCTGGTTCCTGTTGAGTATTTGATGTGTCATGTTCTCAGAAATTTCTTGAATTTGAACACTAGATTTTTCATTTGTGATTTCTTATTGTTTAACTGCTAAAACCTTGACTTCATTCAAAGGATTAATTTCAGCATTGTAAAGGATGAAAGAATCCATATCAAAGTGAATGGAGTAGATAGGGAAATTTTGAGGTCTCTCTTGGATACTCACCACATATTTCATTAAAGTTTCTCTGTACAGTTTCTTAAGTTGACCAAACACTAAAATAGTAGCATAAGACATGTCCAACCATAGAGATCCTTGAAGCGTTGCACCCCAAGATCTAGACATTAACATACCATACTTGGGATATCAACTACTACTATGTCCATTAAGATGGTTTTGGCAAGATATTGGACTAGAGATACACATAAATCTTTGATCAATCCTAGACATCTGACCTGACTTGAATCAAAAGAGAAAAGGTCTTTATACGGCCTGGTGATGTCTAGGTCCAGTTTCTCCATCACAGATTTAGGCATTAAGTTATGAGAAGCACCAGAATCAAACATGGCGTTATGAAGTATTTTATCATGTATATTTAGACTTACATAGAAAGGAGGGACTCCTCCATCTACCGATTTTCCATTTACCTCAGGGCCAAAAATCAATTCTGGTTGATCATCAAAAACATTTACTGAATCTTCATTCACAGAAATTTGTAGTGATCTACTGATCTGACCTATGTAGACATCATGTTTAGCCAATTTTGATAATGGAACTGCTATTTTTAATTTGCCTACTTCAGCCTCAAGATTAAAAGGTTTTTCAGTTTGAGTTCTTGTATTTCGGACAGTAGGATTCTCTTTTTCTGTTGTATTTTTTGTATTTCTTTCCTTTTCAAGAATGGGGTTATGAGCTGAAGTTATTTCCAAATCAACTTCTCGAGGTTCCTCTACATTTCCTTTGGGAGGAATAGAAGTGGAAGATTGTTTGTTTTGTGGTTGATTATCGGATACATCCTCAATTATTGGGTTATTTGGATCAGGATTATTTCTGGAAAGAATATGTACAGGGATGGTATTACTCTTACCTTTGTTGGACTATTTTGTATCTTTTTGTTTGTTGGTTTTAGGAACATCTATTCTTCTACTCCTCAAATTGTATTGTTAGTGGACTTCATAAACCGCTGTATCATATCCCTCCCTGAACTCAAATGATTCACCTGACTTAGTTTGGAATTGTTCAAGCATGTGAGCTTCCTGATCCTCTTGGGTCAGGGAAACTTGTTGTTCATTGTTGAGTCCCGTCAAATTAATTTGAGTGTCTCTGTTGGTTAATCAGAAGTTGAGGCTTTAGCATAATTTTCCTGGAATGGGGGCCTAATATTTTGGTCAGGTCCAGCCTTTCCAGTATTAGGATTTTGATTCTTCTTGAAATTTGGATTTCTACCAGTATTGCTTGGTTGACCCTCCCAAGGGGATTTTCTCTCAATGGTATCTACTCTATCACCAAGCCTGCACATTCCTTTAACAATAGCATCTAATTTCTATTCAAAGGCAGATGGTTCCTCTCTGAAAGGTATCCTCCTTTCAGCTCTAGCTCTGGCTCATTTAGATACCAGGTTGGCCTCAACGCTGACAGCTATACTCTGCATCTCTTCTAGGGTATGAGGAGCTCTTTCCCTAAGTTTGTATGCCATGTCATAATCAAATCCATCAGGGAATTTGATTAATGCCAAATCTAGAGGAGGTCTAAGATTTTGACGAATAGCTTGGTAAACGTTGTTAAACCTAGTACAATAATCTTGGACAATTTCTTGGGTGCCTCTTTTCAGACTGTCATATTTTGATAAAATGTGAAGGGGATATTTCTTATTTTCCCACCTATTTAAGAATGTCTGATAAAGAGCTTGTAAGTCATTTATGCTATTTGCAAGAAGGGCTCTAAACCAAGGTCTAACATCTCCACTCAAATTTTGAACAAATACTCTTATTCTAACATCATCAGCATCAACTTCATATATTTCAAAATAGTCTATCATTTTCTTGGTATGTTGTTGAGATGTGTAAGTGCCAATACCATCAAATGGGGTAATCTTACTCTGATAGTCTTGGGGCATAGCTGCTGGGTTGGTAGGTAAGTGCAGAGGAGAATACCTATTGGCCATGGCTGCAAGGATAGACGAGGCAACTGGTGTGGTAGGGATAACAATGGGAATATGAGTTGTAGATGGAGGGGTGGAAGGTGTAGCTTGAAGTTGGGAAGTCTGAGGTGTTGATGATGGACTTAGAAGAGTAGTAGTGATCACAGAAAAGGTTTGGTGTTCCTTCAGAGGTAAGCTCTAATTGGATGGAGTTCTGCAAATGTCTATCAAGATGTGAAGTTACAACTTCAAGCTGTAAATCTTCAAGAAATACAGGATCATGAACTATGTGGACTAACTCAGATTCAGAAAAGCTAACAAATAAATGGGTTGCAGACCACTCATCAAAAGGTTCATCCTCAAGGTAAACCAACTTCACAGGACAAGATCTTGATCTGTATAGAGGCCTAACAGAACTGCCTTGGCTCTCTTGCCTCCTAAGAATCCTAGGAATCAAATTAGGGTTTTCAAACACAGGTAGTGGATTTTGATCAGGATTAGAACTGGTGTAACGATTCCTTTCTGAAGCCAGGTTTCTAAGTATATTTTTTGAGTTTTTCAATAAATGGTATGACAATACAACTTTAACAGTTTCTTTAATAAACTTTTAGATATGGGTGCTGATTTTTCTCAAAGACTTTCTTTGACAAGAGGAACTGATCAAATATTTGAAACCAAATGTCCAATCTATAAGCTAGACCGGAGATAGACTGAAGTAGCATTCATTTACATCTGCAATTGCAAAGAAAAATCATTTCAAAGGTTACCTAGCTAGCTTCAGGCCCCGTCTGTAGCTTATAAAGTAGACAATAGTAACAAACAAATTATTCAGGTCCCTAGTGGAGTCGCCAATATGTTATCACTCAGGTTTTCCCAAGAGTTGTAAGAAAGGGAAAGAAGGCCAAGGTAACCACAAACCAATCTTTTAGACACAAATTTTAGCCAATCTCCATCCAGAGAGGGGTCTTTCTTTAAGCTTTAGCTTTGTTTTTAGAAGATATTAGGCTAGTTGTGAAGTTTAGGAGTTTGTTTGAATTTGGGTGGTGAGATTCAATAGCAAAGGGATAAGACTCAGTAGTTTAGGCCATTGGGCTAATGGAGAAAAGTAATATGGCTTTACTTGATCTGGGTTTCTTAACAAAGGATGGTTTCACAAGGCAAGGTGGTCAAATAGGGAACAAATAAAGACTTAGAATAGATGGAATGGGTTTCCAAAATGGGTGAAGGGCAATTAAGAATCCTTCAGCCTATTACAAGAGGGAACTTGGATGATTACTGATAAAGAGAAGTTAAGTATTCTTTAATACATAATCAAAGTGACAGAACTAGAAAACAAGAGCAATTAAGATTTCACTGTCTATTCTAATTCAGAAGAAAACGTATAAAATGATAACTTTTGAAGACAGGGTGCAATAAAGCATATTCTGGATTACTCTTTTTGTTTATCATTCAGACGTGAAACATAGATGATATAATAAACAAGAAAAAATTTAAAACATAAGGTATAGAGGACTTATTGATCCAGTGTTTGCTTCAAGAAATCTGTGAAAAGTCCCTTGCATTAATTCTTTGTCCAGTAAGCCTTGCGAAAATTTGATCCAATCAGCACTTTATTCCAAAAAACTAGTATTACAGCAATGTATATGAATCCACACCTAATACTCCAATTGAGGGAGTATTTATACAAAATATTTTACACAAAATATCTCATAACAAAGTGAGATATATTCTAGTGATGATAAATCATTTTTACAAGAAAATAGAGACAACTAGTCTCGAAGATAGGAGAAAAGCAAACAGATGTTGTGCTATTCCTATTTGCGTTGGGTGTGTTGGAGGCTGGCCCTTTTGTTTGGCTTGTTGCTGTAACCTCATGCTGACTGCCCTGTTTGACTGATACTCTTTATCTGCTCTGATACTCTTCGACCTGTTTTGACCATTGTTCATCTCTATTCATCTGAACAAGGTAAATAGCCCAAAATTTACATTTTACCAAAGGTAAATTTACAAAATTTCTACCATATCTTCCCACCATTTCTGCTCTGGAAATTTGTGCCTCTGAAGTTTCCTAAGTGTTTCATCAGTCTCTGTGTATCTAAAAAAGTTAGGCTGAATGGTTAATAGATGCTTTACGTCGTGCTCAATGTAGAATAAGTTCTCTAAACTATCATAAAGAACTCAACCGATGGGAAGTGCTTTCACTCCTGCTGCATTTGATGATGAGCTAGCTTGATTTCCAGCATACCTATTCAATTTATCTACATAATCAATGTGTTTCATTAACTTACCATCAATGACCAAAAGACTTGGTAACCCTTTACTCTACAAAACTGTGAATTTCTCCATAAAAGAATTGATTTCTACTTGCATGTCTTGGCATCTTCTATCTAAGTTTTGCATTAAAGTTCTCCTGGTCAAAACTCTTTTGATTTCCAAAATGGTGTCTGTCCTGTTTGAGATGCCAAGTACTTCTAATTGTTCTCTGTTTTTGGTATTCAACAAATTGGTAAGTCGATTGGCTTCTTCTGGCATTTTACCCAACTCTGCTCTTGTCTGCTGCATTGCTCCATGGGTTGTTTTCACTAAGTCTAGCTTCTCATAGATTACTTTGATAGATGGCCATATTTCATTTGTGGATTGAATGATATTAGCCCAAAGGATTTTCCTGATTTTTGTCAAGGGCTTATCAAAAGTGAGTTCTCATTCTAAGGTTTTTACTTTACTTTCTAAGGCCTTAATATCCCTAGTTTTTTCCATAACACTTATTTTGGAGATATCATAATTCTTCTCTACCATAGCCAATTGCTCTTTCACTTGTTTCAACTCTGTGACCTGTAATCTTAATTCTTCCATGGCCTTTATTAATTCTTCTCTGCTCATATTAATACTGCTACCTGGTGCTGTACCTACTGTTGATGTACCTGTAATTACCTCTGCTATGACTGTTGGGACATTTGTAGCTACTGCAGTTGAGACTGTGGGGATTACCTCAGGAGGCTGAGAGGTCGAATCTCCATACTTTTCCTTTAGTGCCTTTTCCAATGACTACTCTGTATCATTTAATCTTTCATTAAGTTTCAGGAGCAGGTCCATCATATCTTCTTCTGATTTCTATTGTATAACTTCCGCAGTCTGTGGATGTGTTGAAGGAGGCAGTTTCAACTATTTTCCTAAGGCAACAATTTCTTCTTCTTTCTTCTTAATTAGTGCCTTTATGCCTTTAGCATCTTTGGGATCATGTCCCAATCCAATAATGATCTCTTCTAGTGATTTGATCTTGTTATATTTAGCCAGAGAAGAGGATTTCTCCAAATGTAATTGAGTTGTGTTGTCCAAGGAATTTTGCAATTTGTGGGCTAGCATTGCTTTGTTAGTCAGTGTGAGATAGACCATTTACCCAGTCTGCTTATGAAGCTCAATCTGGTCCATAGAATGAATATCTTTGGCTAGGACCTCCAAGTTTGTTCTGATATAGTCCGCTGCTGACTGGGGTTGATGCACCTTTGGCATGAAATAACTCATTATCATTTTACCTTCTTTAATGTCATAGGCTGACATTAATCTCTGCTAGTTTGTGGGGGCCATTTTTAGATATTGACCGTAAATTTGAAGCCTTATTGGGTCATTCTTAGCCTTTATCTCTATGAAAGTTTTCTTAATGTCTGAGGCTTGTTCACTTTGTGGCCTGGTGGAAGATACTTCTACACTGTGTTGTCTTTCCAACTCCTGCTTTTGTGAGCTAGTTGAGGTTACTCCCAGTGATGGAGTTTGCTGGCTGGCTCTTTCTTCTCTCTGGTTGTCTACAGTTTCTTCGATTATGTCCTCTTCTGATATAGGATTCAGTCTTTGTCTCTTTGCTCCAAGTTGTTCTGTTATTCCACTGATAGGTGTGATGCTTTCTATGTCCCTCTTTTAGTTTCTTTCCTCATTTAGAGGATTCTGCAATGATGGAATTTCTACTGCTCTAGTTTGGGCTGGAGGAATTTGCACTTGACTCTATTCTACGGACTTTGCAGGCTAATCTATCATTGTAGGCTTCTTTGTAGTATCTATCTCTTTGCCTTTGGAAGTAGTTGGTATATTGGCTTCCTGTGGAGACTGTTGTTAAATTCCAGCAGAGGATGTACCAATTCCTTATTGCTGAGGCAGCTTGAATGTTACCTGTCCAAAAGAGTCCAGGTCAAGGGTTTTTTCAAGATCTTTCATAGCTATTTCCATCTTTTATTGCTCACTAATTTCGTCTATTAGGGTCCCTTCTACCCATTCATCCTAACTTTCAAACTGTTCAATTTCTAGGATCCTATGATGTATATAAACTGACAATCTATTCTTTGTTCTTCTGTCACATATGAAACTATTTAGGTCATAGGGCACCCACCAAAAATTTTTCTTCAATCTAAGGTGGTCTTCTAGAATCTTTTCAGCATCTTGCCATGCATCCCTAGAATTGATGACATAAGGGCCTAGCTAGCTCTTTATTCTTAACTGGGCTTTCTTCTTTGCACTACAAAAATGGACTAAGTTTTCATTCATAGTCTCTCTGAATATTCTATTGTAAACAATCTCATGGGCACATATTTAGGCAGCTTCAAGGGGTAAAGTTCACACCCATACATTCTAATTTCTGTGTGGTTTTGGTACAGGTACCAGTCACCTATCCTGTATTGCTTGGAAAGTTTGAGAATCTTCTTCATGTCACGAATGAGTCTAGGAGGGGGAACTCCTATCAACAGAGTGGATGTTGGATGTACAAACCAGTCAATGAATTCATTATAGGTATAAGGAGACTCCAGAGTTTTATGAAAGATTGAGGTCCAAAAGATCACAGACCTTCGATTTCCTTTTGAGTCTAATTTCCTGATAGGGAAAGGAAATTTGTTTGGCTGATGATATAACAAAAGATGGCATATAAAAGATGTGTATTTGAAAGCTCCTTCCTTATCCAAACTCATGAATTGATCATGGATTTTACTAGCAATGAAAGTGGCATAGTCATATTTGACAGCAGGGGGCTGTCTAGGAGTGAATATTGACAACAAAACTAGAGTAATATCATCAACATATTCACTAGTATTAAATCCCATGATCATGGATATCATGTCAAAAATAAGTCTACCAGTTTCAGTGAAAAAGGTCTGTAGATAAGGAGGTGGACCATTGGGTTGATAGTTTGGTAACATAAACATCTGAGCAATATGGGTTATCTCTGATTTGGGAAACTGAGGGGATTTTTCAAGAAGATATCGCAAAGAAAGAGGAGCAAGGGGCTGAGTGGAATGGAACTGTATCATTTCATTAATGGAATTAGCAGTCATGGGAAAAAGAACAGTTTGGGATGGGGACATAATTGCTCTATGGACAGGGTCAAAGTTGGCACAACATTGGAATCCCATAGTCCAAGAAAGTCAGAATTATTCAGATGACTATCTATTATTTGGAAAAAGATTTTAAGATAGTTATTATCACCAGATAAGTCTTTTATCTGGAAATCTTTGTCAGCTAGGGGTAAATAATCTAAGTTTTTCTGAGGTGCATTCATGGGCGTGACATTCAGGGCTATGGGAGTTTCCATATTTGGTTCTTGTGTATTCAAATTGGAGTTCAAACCTCTTGTGGGTAAGATGGACTAAACAGTTGTTTTGGGGTCTCTTTATGGCAGCTAGAGATTGTTTTTAACTTGAATTTGGCATTATCTGGCAGAATTCCTAGTGGAAAACTGAAATTGCAGGGTTGCAGGGAAAAAATGGATAAATACCTGGATTAAGGAGGAAAATCGTACAATAGCAAGTTGGTTGACAGGTTGCGAAGCTCGTACTGTAGCCTTGCTATTCAGGTGGCGATTGAGAAGCTGGAACAGTGGACTGGGTCATTAATTTGCATGGGAGCTCGACGCAGTGCATTACAGTGAAAATGACGTTTTATTGTTGTTTTTAATGAAATTTGGGCTGGTGGGACTTTTTTGGCATTTATTGGGTAGATGACCTCAGCGTGATGGGACGTTTTGTGGCTACGCAGAGGGTGGTAAGCAGTTTACCCCACACCGCTTTTGGGGTCAAGTGGTATCAGGCTAGGGGCGAGGAAGCACATGGAACGGGCGAAACGTGGTGAGGATTCGGTGGAAAACTGCCAGGTGATCACGAGTTAAAACATAGTAGTAAGGGGGGTCACCATATGATCGTCAACCATCGGATGTAAAGTCGGAGATCGGACGACTGACGAGTGCTGGAAATGGCGGGGAGTTAATGCAGTGGGCCCAATATAATTAACACTGATTTAATTGTATCAGGCACATCACTATTGGTCAGTGTAATGGTTATTAATTAACCCGGATGGTTAATTAATCCCATATGGTGATGCAGGATAGGTTATTAACGAATTCCAAATAAATCAATTAATCCCTTTAAACATTGTTTATGGTTGTATTTCAACTGGAGTGGGAATATGTAATATGTCGGGGTTTTATATGTAATTAAATACTACGGGAAGGGTCAACGTTTATATGGTAGTTATATATTATGTGTTAGTAGTTAATATGAAACAAAATGAAATAAGCGTTAAGCCTACGTTAAACATTCACATAGAAACTTAGGCTAAAGAGGGTTTCGAGCGACATCATGCATATCCTAAGTAAAATAGGTTTTTTCACTTAGGAAAACTTTATGGAATGAAATGAATGATGGATGGATGATTATGAGCACTTAGGCTTTTAGATCATTGGGCCAAGGGTCCGGTCCCTCCATAATTCAAAGAAATGCTTTGAGCCCCTTTGAATTTCAAATACCTTAATACTTAGGGGAAATTAGTGAAGTGTTTTAGGGAAAATGTGAATGGAAGTTAATTATTTAACCTTGCCTTGCCTGAACTGCCTCAAGTTAAATGTATGCCTTGCACTTCATGATAAAAGTAAAATTTAACACATTTAGAAACATTTTTCATCACAAGTATCATTCTGCAACACCATCTACCTATCCTACCTACTTAGCTTGAAATTTTTTCTTTTTTATTTGGGTGCACTTAGACTGGCAAACCCTTATCAAATCATCCTTTTCTTTTACATGGAAATCCTACCTAAGTCTACACTTATTACATCCAAGGGCTCAGATTAAATTGTTGAGCTCCTTTTAATTTACTCTGTCTATCTACTTATTTGCCAAGTTTAAACAGTTTGGTCAGATTTTATTCTCTATTCTATAGCATGAAATTCAAATATGAATGAGCCAAGTTTGAGTTGTTTGACTCTTCATAAATTGTGGCAAACGTTTAACAAGCTGCACACAATTGCATATTACAGAAAATGAAATAGTAATGGCATTTGGACTTGCACACTTTCCTGGTCTATTTTTTGTTTGGGGTTCATTTCTTTCACTTTTTTGACCATTTTATTCTTTTTACCCTGCTATTTTTCTTTTAAGGTATACCCTCTTTACATATTTTTTTTTTTTTGACAATATGGAAAACTTTTGCAACAAGAAAAGGTATGAACATATTACATAACTCGTCAAGTCAATCATGAAATATGACACCTATTGGCATAGGAGCATAACAGCTTCATCTCCATTTTTTTGTTTGGTTGGTTCTCATATTTCCTTAGCTTGGGTTGCGTTATTAGTTCCTCCTAGCCCTGGTTCGATAAACACTCTGGAGGCCCTATAGCAACTTGGTTTGAGTGACTAGTCCTAGAAGCCTTGGCTGGGAAAATGCTATGGAATCCCTTGGTGAGTTGAGTTAATAGTCCTAGAAGCCCTCGTTGGAGAAATGCTCTAGAATCCTGATGAAAACTATGGGTTGAGTTATTAATCCTGGAAGACTTGGTTCGAAAAATGCTTAAGAAGCCCTAGAAGGCTTGGATGGATACCAATCTAATGATAGTTTTGTGATGTCCGACCATGAGGTGGAATCACTATTTGATCAGTTGAGGTGGATGGCCCCTCGAAGCCCTGGATGGTTTTGGATTGATGCGTTCTATGAGATCCCACATTCATGCTTGGAATATGGCATGGGGGTGAATGGATGAAGAGAGATCTGGCTTAGCCATTCTATGTTTGCATGGAACATGGAAGTCCCATCGCGGGTTTGGATTTTGCATCATTAATGAAAGTTTATTTCTCCTTGTATTTATACGAGAATTCTGATGGATTATATGTAGTCTATATGGTTCTACTTTCATTGGTATTTTTGTTTCTATTATGTTGGTTATTTGCGTGTTTTATAACATAAGCTATGTATGGATCTCATCATGCTTTTACTTGTAAATGAATGTTAAGTGTATCTATGACATAATGGATGGAATGGAAGTTGATGTTTTGAGGCATCAATGTTTCTGAGTGACTGTCAACTAAGTATGATACCCTTATGCTTACATATGTTATTTAAACCTGTATTTTCCATATTCATGATATGTTTGACGAAATGCCTGTCATTGCTAGTAGGGATATATTCAAGATCTTAATCAAGTAATTTCTTTAGTACTATCATTTCCATGTTATTTTATTATTTTAAAGATGTGATTCAATTCTGGCCAGTGACTTAGACTCTAGGCTTGAGAAAGTGGCTCAAATATAGGGCACATTAGCACAACAGTAACAAAAAGAGTCCTTGAACGCTGACAGAGAGGTCCATGAGAGCGTGCATAGGTCCTTAGATGCTAGCATGCCTATAGCATGCAAACTAATGGGGTTTAAGTTTTCCAAAATCTTAGTGGGACCCAAGGACTGGTTTGCATAATGGTTGGATTGGTTCTTGAAAATCCTAATGTTGATATTGAATGTTTGTATGGTGTATGTTCATCGATTCCACTTCGTTAACGTGACCTAGGAGGTCGAATAATATCATAGTATCCTATCATTGCATGTTTAGCCTGGCTAGATAGTCGCTTGGGTAGATGTGGAAGGAGGGTGTTACAGAAGGAAGCATCATAATCATTGAAAAGTAGACATAATAACACCTCTCCTTCTTGATTTATTCTTTAAATTACTTCTTCTTGCAATTTTAGTAGCAGTCATTTGAAAAACTCAACAGTGCAAACCCACATAAGGCCACTAAAAAACTAGGGCACTAACTAGGGGAAATCCCCCCAATCGCAAATAAAACCAAAAATAGGGTATGAATAATGTGAAAAATAAAAACAACAATGTTGGTATATGGACTAACCAATATTGCACCATTTTTAGAGAATATAAATATTATCCACATAATTTCCCTCAACTCCCAAAGTCGAAACATATGAGAGAGTCTAGGAGGAAGGGGGAGCAAACCAACATTGAACAACCATGAAAAATCCATTTCCCTGTAAAGGAGTTGTAGTTACTCAACATGAGGCTCATCATCCTCATTTTAACTACCCCATATTTGATTTCGATATTGTTTGGAGCAAGACATGTTGAAAATGACACCAAGAAAGATTCTAAATTAAATTTCGCTTGAATTAAATTAGAAGAAAATTGTAATTTGACATCACATGACAACTTGTATGAGTTAACTAAGTTAGTTTGACTTAGATTGTTTAGTTAATTTGAGTTGAGGGTCTAACTTGGGTCATGGAGGGTAGCTCCTACTTTATAGGAGCCCTAGTAGAGATGATATTGCATCGAACCTCTATGGTAAGGTGACTCTATATGGAATATGGAAAGACTTGAAAAACTTGTTTTAGAACAATGGTGACCATAAGAAACTGACACTAAATGAAAAGATCAAGAAAATCGAGATGGAGAAGAGCGACACAATACCACAATAGTTAACTAGGTTCACCCAATGTTTTAGTTGCTATGCTGGAAGACTGTCACTATGATGTGATATTTAGAAAAGGAAAGGATTTCCTTCATCACATAGCCACATGAAAAAGTGAAGAGGATTGGGGTTCAGGTGAAGAACCTCTAAAAATTGGACGTAGAAGATTGTGCTACTTTGAGCATAAAAGTAGAGGAGGTGCAGAGCAGAGACATCAGCGAATTATAGCACATGCAACTTAGCCATTTGCACAATGGAGCTTTGAAGATCATGCATCAGATTTCTACAGGAGTTACCAAGGATACACTAGATTAGAGAGATACATGCAATGGGTGTACATTGGGGAAGTACACAAAATCCACCTTTCATGATAAGCAGAGTCAAGCGTAAGCGATCCTTGAAAGAGTTCACTCAGATGTGTGTGGACTGTTCTTGACAGCCTCGATGGCCAAGAACATGTATTATGTGATATTTTTTGATGATTTGTCACATAAGTGTCGGATATTATTCATGCAAAAGAAATACTTAACATTCTCAAATTTTTGTGGGTTTAAAGGACTTGTTGAGAAATACACATGTAGGAAATTGAAGGCTCTCAAGAGTGATAATGGTGGATAATATGTGTCAAATGAATTCAAGAACTTATATGCATAACAAGGGATTAAATGAGATTTAATAGCACCCCATAACCCACAATACAATGGGGTTGTATAAAGAAAGAACAAACATATTGTAGGGGTTGCACGAGCGATGTTGCATGATCAAGGCCTACCATTACACTTGTGGACTGAATAATGCAACACAATTGTAGAAAAAAAGTCCTCATTGGTTTTTCAAGAGGAATACACCTCAAGAAGATTTTTCAGGTAAGAAACTAGATGTGGCACATTTCAAGCTTTTTTTCTCATCAACTTACTGTCATTTTACCAAGGATACAAGGAAAAATCTAGAAACAACAAGTTGGGAATATTTGTGGGGTACAATGATATACCTCACAACTATCGAGTGTACCTTCCATCTCAAAGGATGACATTTTTTTGTAGAGATGTGAAGTTAAATGAAGGGAAAGCCATGGAATGTTCCATTGAGAGGGAGGTTCAGTGTCATGTAGAAGAGGAGCTTTTTGCTCCAAAGAAATAATGTCAGTGCGTTGTGGAGTAGCCACAAATAGAGGCGGAGAGAGTGGAAGCACCCACTCATGCAAAGACATCCAGAGATGGAAGGAAGCACACCGAAGAGGTTGACAGGTTGATGCATGACGCTAGAGAGAATATGGGAGTAGGCACATCACAGTACAAGCAGAGGAGGTCACAAGATTGTGACACTGTTTACGTGGCTCTTATGAGCGAGAGTGTAGAGACTAAGCCATCCTCATTCGAGGAAGCAGTGGAGAAACTAGTATAGATTGATGCCATGGTAGAGGTTTATGACTCCATTATTAGGAACAATGTTTGGTAAGTTGTCCCAAGGCCAAGGGACAAGTGAGTTGTAGGATTATTGGCTTAGTGGGTCCTGACCCAGGTTCAAATTTTGTTTTTCCAAACAAATCCCTACACTACTGGCCCTTTCAGCATCAATCTATGGAGCGCAGACTGAAGTTTCACCTGAAGCAGTATGGGGGATGTTAGAACCAAGTTTCCACATCCAAAGATTAGTGTAATGTCATTTTATGCCCTAAACCTACCTTTGCGTAGATCGATAAGCCTTTAGGGATTATCAATATAACTCCCTTTAATCAACCTCTAGACCTTCACGAAGGTCTATGATTGTCTTTTGCGGACCCTAAATAGGTGAATCAACTACTTACGTGACTCTGTGATTACTCTTAATCCTGTATTTATCCAAATCATCCTAAGCATTGAGAACTTCAACATGCAATAAGATATGATTCACATAAACAATTAATATTAAGTTCTTTCATATAACAAAATCAATTATGTAAAGTTGTGCATCAGTACATTATTACTTCATAAACTCATCATTCTTTACAACATAAAAGCGCATTCATTCATAACAGAAGTAAATAGACAAAACGCAAGAATTTCTGGAATAATCTCTTTATTAATAATTCAGTTCTGCTTACAGACTCATGACTACCCTACGCACTTAGTTGTAGACTCTACTCTAGGCCTCTGTGCACCCAACTACAAAGCCTCTCTTCTACTCTAATACTTCTTCTCTCTTCCTCCTACTGACCCATTACATTCATCTTCCTCATCGATACTACTTCCTTAGACATCCTAAGACACACCTTTTTATACAATCCCATGGTTTGCGGACCATGGGTAGATATTCAAAAGCCAACTCAACTTACATAAAATAAGGGTAAAACCCTTTATGACACTTTACTATCTACGCACTCCATGACTGCAACTTAAAGAGCTTTACATTCAATACAACAAAACTTGGGCTTTTTCTCCAAAACTGACCCTAGGGGACCCTGTCACAACATGCCCCCAACACAAAGATCGTGACTCACCCTCGAGTCACTCTTCTAGAATGGATATCCTACTATAGAGTCCTCCCATCTCTACTTGTGCCACTACTACCTTGGCTGCGTTGCGTGGCTACCTGATTGATCTTCTCCACTAGATGCTCTATTGTTGGTCTCACAATGCCTTCCTTAATTTTTTGCTACATGCTCTGCAGTCTTTCCAACTTCTCCTGAATGTTGTCAAAGATAATGTAAGCCTTATCTAGCTAAGGCCACAATCTAGCCTTGAGGATAGCCTCTTTCCTCTACGCTACTTCCACTTGTTCAAGCAGTTGTTTCACCTCCTGCAGCTTGGCCAATCATTGTGCTATAGCAACGATGTGCACCATAACTCTCACTTCATCATATTGCTATAGCAATTGACAGGCTTCTGTATTTAACCTCTTTAGGTTAGGATATTTCTATAGAGCTACGACTACCTCCATGGATTTCTCAAAGAGCATGGTGCAATCCACCACTATAGCATCCACTGCTATGACTCCATCCTTTACCGCAGCTTCGTGTTGTTCTTTAACCTCTGGTGAAGTTGAAGGATGTGACTTCAACTCTAACTCTATGATTTTTAGATTCAATTCAAACTGAACCTTGGCCACTTCTATCTTAGCATTGCATACACCTACAACCAACTTCCTGATATTCGCCTCCAATGGCGCTTCCTCCAAGATATGTAGTTCAGTGACTGTTCTGCATGCCTCAGCCACCATGGCTACAGGTTGGTCATTCTGCGATTGAAATTTCTTCTATGCCTCCAGCATTGCTAATTTATCCACGAACATTTGTTCATTTTTGACTTTGTACTCTCTTATTAGGCTCAATGCATGCTACTCCCAGTCCTTACCCGCTGCTATCGCACCTGCTTGAAGTGTGTGAAGAAAATCACTGGGGAGCATGACCAGGTTAAGGCCAATATTCTTCAAAGAGCTAACAATAGCCTTGTTAGTGGTTGCCTCCATGCTCAAACCTCCATCAACCAACTTGACTGTCCAGAGGTCCAATGACTAAACCATCTCTATGGCTTGCATGGTTCACAATGCCAAGCTTGTTGATGTAGCACTGCTCATTCCTGCACCAGCTTGGATTCTAATCATCTGGATCTACAGCTTGTGCAGAACCATCTAGATGGTGCTCAGTGCCTACTTTTGTTGCTGCTCAAATTGTTGCAGTAGTTCTACGGTAGTATCTCACACCTTATCTCCAATTTAATCTAGGTCACCATCGGTCAAAGTAATCGGATCTAGCGACAGCTTGGTGGATTTTGTCTTCTTCCGCGGTCCTTCCTTTTCCTTCTCCCTGTACCGCTTCATTCAAAAGGGAGTTCTCCCCTAAAGCTCACTGACACCTTGCTCTGAATGCTCTTCCTCCTCCATTTTGGGTGAAGGACACTTTTGACTTCTTTCGAAGCTGTTCTCTTCCTGCTCTGCCTGTTTCTTCACGATGCACTCCACTTCTAACCAGGCCTTCTCCTCGGCCTCTTTCTTGAACTTTTTAGCCAACTTTTGAACCTTCTATTTGGTTGTGTCCTTCTTCTGCTTCTCCACAGAATTGTTAGTCCCTGTGGCCAGGATGGAAGGAGAATTCCACTCTATGGGCCAAAACTTGATGACCTCTTCGATAGCATCATCCGTAGCAACGTAGGCTAGGTTGAACCACCTTTCCTTAGGATCCTTTCATGCTTGGATGTATACATGATGGAAGTTCACTTTCAACTTTGCGTACCCTAAGGGTTGTTCAAACACAGTTGGTGACAACTACGACTTCTAGTTGATGGCCATGCGAATCCTCACCTCCATTAGCACCCAAAAGAATTTTCTCCCTATGACCCATGGAGCCTCTTTCGTGGCCCAGGGAGTTGCAAATTTCGCGCTTCCTGTAAATATTTCTCCACTGGAGGAAACTGGCTGTCCTCCAGAAAATCCCACGCGACGAGTACTATTGAGAGTAATAACCATGAATAGTGGAATGTCTTACTCTTGTCCTGTGCCTCTCTGCAGCTTGCAAGGAACTCACTACATAAGTGGTGCATCTAGTTGAACTGTACACCCTCCGCACACTGTGCTGCCAACGAAACCACTAGCGTCGACACCTCGTCCATGCGTCACTTTCTCATAACCTTGCCAGCCAGAATCGGCATGGCAACCTTTACCGCGGGTGTCAGTAATTGATGTAATCAAGTACCCATGCAGCTTCTTCACAACTTTAAACTTGTCCTCCATCTTCTCAGCGAGGTTGCGCTCGTTCATCTTTCTGCTAAATGCCTTGGCCAGATTTAACCCTGAGTGTGGATATAGCGTGATCCAATGGATCAACATATCGATCATGGGTATTGGCACATTCAACCACAAGCACCTGTCATGCACCAGGCACAAAAACTGCTTAATGACAATTAAGTTTATATTTGAGATGGTAGTGGTGCACCCACAACACTGTTGGGTTGTGTTATATTCTTTCCACATAGTTAACAGGGGGTTTGAGGGGTACTCGTAACCCGACTTTATGGGGTCCGGGGCAGCGCCCCGGAAAATTTTGGTTTTGGACCCTATGTTAGGTTGGGCGGACC